>JAHWFP010120504.1:0-43281 GCA_023313725.1 Lithobius niger | reverse complement strand
GGTTTAAAAATCGATAACCAATAGTTTTTAACCAATAACTATTACTTATTGGGTTACTATTTGAATGCCGAATTCCCTAGCTATTAATTGACAATTATTGTAATGGCATTGTGAATTATAGTCCGTTAGGTGTCAATGGCCAAGATTTAGATCGCAGTATCGATCGTATTTAATTATTGTGAAGTGTTATTAATCTGGAACACAACTGTTTAACATTAAATAAAAACATGCGAGTGCAGAAAAGGAACTCTTCTGCTCGACACCCACTTATTTAATTAGTATTTGTTTAGGCAATTGTATTTATACGCCATATAAACCCTTATTACAATAACTACCCATGCACAAGCAGGAAATGCTGTCTCCTACATAGCTCATTCTATCTTGGGCCAGCCTTAATAGTTGAGGAAGCCATGGAGCTTAGTCGCGATTAAGTTTATGCTAAACTTTAACCTAAAGTATGTATTAGGAACGTTTCGGGTAATCTTCCATTAAATGATTATCATTTTACTCTTATCCCGTGAGCACCAGACCCCACCTATGCAGGTGTGAGGATGGTATGTACAGTTTGCAACCTCAAAATTGCCACACAGACTAAATCTCAAATCTCTTCTGGATTGTGGAGTTATTGCAAGGAAAACCCAACATAAATTAACTTTCTTGCTTTGCAGCAAAATGCCTGCCATATGCGTTCCACCACGTTCGAAGCAAATCACCGGGACTACGTGTTAGACCTGTATGTAGTTCGGGATTATTGCGGGTGGATACCCGTTTCACCAAAAATCCGTTCCATCTCGCCGAATCCCGTTTCACCAAAAATCTTTCCTTGTTTCGCCAAATCCCATTTCGGCAAAGCAAAATCTTCTTTAAAAATTTAACATTGGAGAAGTTAAACATGCATTCGAATTGGAAGGAATTTGTGATTAATTGCAGTTTCTGATGTTAGGCTATATATTTAGCCACAGTGAGGCACGAACGAGGCACGTAATTTGAAAAAAATATTATTCGGCAAATGGGATGTGGCAAAACGGGATTTGGCGAAAAGATCATACACCTTATTGTGCCTGCATAATTATGTATCAATAGACGAAAAAATGTTCATCTGCCACTTGAGTGTTCTTCTTCGGGATTATTTAACAGCCTACATTGGGCAAGACAGTATCGGTTGGCAGCCAACTGTGAGTACTTGAATAGCTACTTTTGGCCTGTGTTTGCTCCGTTATAACTACTTGTTTTTACCATGTTGTCAGTTAGACGATGGCGTTCGGCAACAATAACGTAAGACTTTGGCTGTTTACCCTAGTGGCGAACATAATTGTACAGAGGGGAGCAAAAAGTTTGGTCTGTTAAATGACCAACTAGAATAATTAAGATATGCAGTACTGACTGTTTTGTTCCATTGCATTAGATTCATTGCATTGTGTAGTTGATCAGTTAACAGACCAAACTTTTTGCTCCCCCTCTGTACAACAATGTGTTGATTCTTTAATGGACGAGCCATTGTTGCAATAAAGCGACAGTGTTAGTGCATTGTTGCCAAACCATCGACGAACATATTTGTACAACAACGATTTGCATTGTTAGTAACAGAGCCTTTGTTGTCGGGAAGTTATTTGCCTTAGTTTTATCAGTTTTAACCCTTTCCTTTGGGTCTTTCTTCAGCTGCAATAAATGCATTATTTTGGAAACATTGACACGTAAATATTGATACGCAAACATTGATAGCAGTAGTAGACCAAATTTACTTACGTAGGTAAGCACCAAAGACCTTCGTTTTTGGAGCTTGATTTATCTAATCAAGCTCCTATCTGCTAGCAAGCGAAGTCGGTGTGGTCTCCGCATCACCAAAGACATGGCCACCTACAGTAAAGGCCGTATCATCTTTACCTTCCACAATGCTCCGCTAGAAGGCGAACCAAATACCTACACGACAAGTTTGCCAAGGCTGATACGATACGGCCTTTAATGTAGGTGGCTTTTCCAAGACCGCTTTTCTAAATAAATTGGACTGCGCATGTGCCGTCAGTTGTGTTCTTTGTTGCGTCATGTATTTGTTATCTCTAATATCAACATGGCTGTCGTTGTCGATCCGACTCTGGACCACGATTGGACGCAACTCTGGACCATCTGGACTAACAAACTAGTGAATACCTATTATGAAACGTAAGTGGGACTACTCCGAACGTAAAAAAATTGCATTCGAGTATATTATGCTACAATTGGCAATCTGGAATTTAGGTTAGGATCAACATTTATCCCCGCCAATGATTTTCCCAATATTTCGCACGCCGTTACTCATGAAACATAATTTCGGCATGCTGCCGCTGCCCGCCGCTGTTAATTTTTTGGCGCGCCACGTCACTAGGTAGTTTTGCATTTTAATTCAAAATTTCAGTTTAATTTTTTAACGAGTTTTTCACGATCTGAGGAACCTTAAAAACAAAAAAAGGTAGAAGGATTAAAATCCCTACCGGGCCGGGCCGGATGGGCACCTTATATTTTTTTTCGTAAACAGTTCCGATAGGCGGGTTGTTGTCAGTTTCGTGCAAGAATTCGTGCATAAAGAAATACATAAACTGCTTATCCAAAAAATCGCAACATTATATATTTTCTATTGGGTGGTTCTGATAGGCGGGTTGTTATTGTCGGTTTCGTGTGGTTTTGTGTGGTTTTGTTGTTATTGTCAGTTAGGTTAGGGGAGTTTGGGGTTTTGCGTTTCATACTGAGGTAGTTAACTGGTTGGGGTTTGGCATTTCATACTGAGGCAGTTAATTGGTTGGGTTATGTTAATAATGATTTAACGAGTTTCCGCAATTTGGGACCAATTTGTAGTGCCTTCCGTGAAAATTAAAGGTAAATTTTTTTTTCTTTTTTTTTTTCGAATTTCGGGCTATGTGCCTAAAGGGAACATGGGAAGAAAACAGGTTCTCGTCCAATTTTTTTTTTAATGGACTAAGAATTACCTGCTGAGTAATGTTTTCCTCTTCCATTTTTGGGGGAAAACGCACCGTTTGGCCGTGGTGAAAGTTAGCACCGCGCTGCGCCAGAAAGCATGAAACTGGGCGAAAGTCCGGTAAGTGAAACGCCAAACCCCAACCAGTTCATTACCTCAAGTGAAATGCCGAAGCCGGTTCGTAACCTAACCGACAATAACACGACCAACCGATAATTACCACGTTTTTTGTGGTTGTTGTTGTTTTGTTGTTGTTCTGCTCCATCAAAATCAAGCTCCATAGATCAGTTGTGTTCTTGTCTTACTAGTGGTAAGACAACGGTTTCATTGTTGCAGCTGTGTCTCTTCATGATTTAAATCCACTGCTGCAATAATAGTCCAACAATGAAAGTTGTACAATGTTCATTATACGATGGGACAACACTACAAATTTAGAAATGTCGAGGTTGTAAACCATTGTAGCGCGACGCCACAGCATTAGTGTCTTATATCCTGAAGCGTAGTTGGGCACATTTCAGGTATTTGGGAAAAAATAATAATGCAGTACAAAAGCTTAAATTGTGTTGAAATCAAGAGCAATGACCCACCTGACAAAAATTAGCCAGCTAAGCTGCTTTCAATGCAAAATCTGACCCTCAATAACGTTGAAAATGTGTTACTACTAGGCTAGATAACTAGCTAGGTAGTCCGTTCATCCCCATGTTAAATCCCATAGGGTTATTATTCATCGATACCGAGATAACAGGAAGGCTTCCTGCTATGAAATAGGACGAATGGGTCCAGTACAATACGAACTGCGTACTTTTTATGGTTTGGAGCCTGGGGGCGTAACGGGTATGGCGTGGGAGGGCGCGTAAGTACGAAAATATTGTTATAACCATTGTTAGTATTCAGCATCGTCTCTCACTGGACGGCCAAAGTTCGGACAATGAGAACGTGTATACTGACGTGCGTGCCTAGACACACACTGGTGTTATCACGATAAATCTAAACATTACCGTTGCAAAGAAATTGTATTCATATCCAATTCACGAAAAATAAACCAACTGTACAAACAAAGCAAAATAAACAAACCTCAAAAAACTGGTAAAGAGGCCACTAAGTTGAGAGTGGTTCGGCCCTTCAAAGGAGTGATATCAACGCACCAAAACTAACTAAATAAAATATATTAGAACAAAATTAAAACCAAACCAAAAACCTATAAAGAGTTGACTAAGTTGAGAATGGTTCGGCCTATAGGCAAAAGTTAGTAGCAAATTGTTGAAAACCAATTTCTTGTGACGTGGCACTTTATTACACATCTGCACGGCAGTGGAGCTGAGTCAATACACAATTTTAAAAAAAGGAGTGATATCATATCAAAAACCAAAACTGGTAAAAGGGGCCGTCAAGTTCCGAATGGTTCGGCCCTTCAAAGGAGTAATATCAGCACACCAAAACATTCACCAACTTAATCGCACCGAATAATACTTTGGACGTTAAATGAAAACTTGAACATTGCTCCGAAAGTAGCAATGTTCTAGTTTTCATTTCACCTCCGAACTATTAACTTGGCGAATGCTTTGGTTTGTTGATATCACTCCTTTGAAGGGCCGAACCATTCGGAACTTGGCGGCCCCTTTTACCAGTTTTGGTTTTGATATGATGTTAATTTACTGCAACATAGTTCCAGTTATTGATAATTGTTCACATGCTCAATCAGACTACACATGACTACAAAAAAGTACCTTGTGGAATTTCAATAACAACGGGAGGGTGTAATGGATTTATGCTCGATAAAACCTTTACTTATGCCGATATAATAATGCCAATACTGTAATATATTCACATATTATATTATTATAACATCCCTTATCCCTCTAATGCTGAGCACACGCTTGCACTCTGAATCGGTAGTTATTAACGTTATCATAATAGCAATTATGTATTGCCTATAGCCAGCTTCAACTGACGACTCTAAAATAGGGAGTGGAAGTATCGCCAACATCCGCATCAGTTAGTAACAGCCTGTAATCAAGTAACTGCGAATCAAGTCTTCCACCTTTTGGGGTCTAGGAATTCCAAAGTTGGAAAGGAGCTGGGAGGGGCAACTGCAGGTGGAAGGTCACAGAAACTTTATCAGCCTCCAAAGGACGTAGAAATTTGCAAGGCCAAGTAAGCACATTCCCTTTGACCGCCGCTGACTGGGCTGCCGTTGACTGGTGACTGCACTGGGGAGAGATTCCGGCGTACCCGTGCTCTCGTCAGGGACAGGGCCCGCTTAGCCGAAGTCGCGTCGCACCTGATCGCGAGAAGTACAACACGCGCTGCAAGTGTCATTCCAACGTACAATGAAGTGTCACTGGAACGACGATTGAAAGTCAGAAATCAACGATTTGACATTATTTATGAAATCTGTCAGCACTGGTGATTTACCATCCCTGCTCGTGGAGACACTAGGAGGCCAGAATGAACGCTAATGCAAATTCGTATTGCTCCCCACAATAGTTTTCCAAATAAAAAGCATGGGGGCTGTGGTAAATTTTCTTCACGAAGCGTGTATCCAGCGGGGTTCTAGTCGGCGGACTCCTTTTTTTTTTTTTATCTTCTGAGGTGAGTAATTTATGCAAATCTCCTCACATTATAAAGGAAATCGCATTCCTGACATCGATAGTAGTTGGGTTGACGGACACCCAGTGTCACTCGGTAAGATACTTTGCCTTTAACCTCATAGCACAATTGAACACAATGCAACCATCGAAATTTCGATCACAAGCAACAGAAGCAAGATGTGTGTGTCCTACTACACGGACAGTCCAACGAAAAAGGGAGCAACAAGTGGAATGTAGCCATGCTGTACCAGCAGTGGAACGCCACTTCGTGGACTAATGAGAAGTGGCCCATAATTTCGTGGAGTAAATTGGACAGTATGAGAGCATATTTTACTGAAATAACTAAAATAAAGGATAATTTTAGAATGACGGTAAAGAGATTAAAATACCAGGGCCTGCACCTGGTTGATTTTAATTTTTATTGCCTATACGAAAATACCCATTACCTTTTTTTCTATAGCAGTTTCCCCCCTTTTCAGCATATTTCCCGTAGAAGCTTGAAAGTTGACTTTCCTGCTGAGCTCGTAATAGTACTGCGCATGCGTGGTCTGGGTTTGCTTATAAAAGCACGCCGTGCCAGCCTGACAGCATCATTTCTCCCCAATCCAGAACGGAGTTGATGGAAGGGAAGCTGGGTGGGATTTAGGTAATGTATATTTCGTATAGGCAATAAAAACTAAAATCAACCAGGTGTAGGCCCTGGTATTTCAGTCTTTTTATAGCCGACGAAAATATACATTACATTTTTTTATAGCAGACTTCGTCACCTAGGAGGAGGGCTAGGTTGGAGTCTCCCGCATTACGAGCCAGCACCCCCGAGGAACAAGTCCCGGTGAAGACAACCTTAAAGGCCTGAACCATGCCCACTACGAATCATCGGAATTGATGAGTGAAATACGAGTACGGTGGTGACGCTTTTTACCAAAGTACCGGTGAGTGGGAGGTTAGGAATGCGACCTGTTCACCTTAGATATTTAAGTATTAATTTTTTTTGTTTAATAAAAATGTGAAGACAGGATCGCAGATAAGGAGTCCAACCACCTAGGGGGACAAGGTAAAACCGGTAATAAATGTAAGACCTGCTTACTTTGTTGAGGAAGAAGGAGTGATGCTGTCAATGGTGATTGATGACTTGGATCGGAGAGCACAATGATGTACAACTGGTCTGGTCTGGACGGAAAAAGTCCGTGCAAGAGGAACCGAATTTTGATGGTCCACTAGTTTGGGCACAGAAAGGTGTTCTTGAATAGGAATGATAACTGTTTAGGGATCGGAGGGATGCACAAAATGCAAGGAAAGTTGATTACAATTATCTAAGGAGTGGAAGGCGAGGCCACGTAGTCCGATGGTCCTCCGATTGCCGGGAAGGCTACGTGAATAGGTGTCTCACCGATCCTAGTAATAACAAGAAGTACTTGGTTGTGGGATAATGGTTACTGTAAGACACGAAAACCAAAAACTGCCGCCCTGGCCCGTTGACAGCATGGGAAGCAGGGAGGATTGCTAGAGGGTAAAGCTGAGTGTGGGGCGATCCCATGGAAAACTGGAAGGAAAATTGGGGCATCATCAAATTGCCAGACAGAATAACTGGATAGTCCATGAAGGTTGCGGGATGATACCTCCAACCAGTTTAGTAGTCATGCTTCCGAAGCAAAGAAGGGGGATCGGTGGAAGGGGAGTGTGAAATCGTCGCCGTGCCTGCAATGCTGAAGGTAGAGGAGATGGAGCGGCCTCGTGGAGTGCGTGGAGCGTCGGAGATGGTTCCTGCGAGGAAGGCAAGGGAATTGTTGGGGAACGGAATTGCGATGTGGAAGGGGCATTATGAAGGCGACGTTTACGGGATCTAGCGCAATAATACGCCCACCATGGTGGAGAGGACGGGATAGGGGAAACCCAACGTCGATTATCTTTTAGCAATGCATAGTTAACGCGTAATGCATGATAGCGGCGTTGTAAAATCTCCAACTCATTGTTGTAGACTTCATTTACTGCGCGAAAGACCGTGTTCTCGGCTTGAACATCGTGGGTGGTTGCGGCTGTTGCTTGAAGTGCAGGCAAGGAGGCTACAGAAGCACGAAGTGTAGCCAATTCAGCTGCAAACCTTTCTGTGAAAGAAAGCACAAAACTAATATTAAAGTCTAGATTCTCTTGGTCTCTAGCTGACAAGTGAACGCCACAAGTGAGTGCTTCACATAAGGCTGAGGCTGGAGGAAAGGGTGCAACAGGTGGTGTTGTTGTTGTCGTTGGCGTCGTTTTAGGCAATTGCAAACTGTTTTCAGGTGGATCGGGAACCGGTAACACAACGAAGGAAACAGTAATGTCCCTAGAGATGGACTTATGAGGAGCAAAGGGACGTCTGGCCACTTTAATGCGAACCGGTTTTTTTGGAGCCGACGAGAGGCCACTGGACCCAGAAATGGCAGGAATCGCGTCGGTGGGAGCAAACGAAGGTCTCTTTCGTGGTTTTGAACCAGGAATAGTCTTGGTTTCTTGGGATGGTGTAGTTGAAGCTTGTGCGAGTGCCTTTTTCTGTGCTGCACATAAGGCACATTGGCGAGAGTGTTTTTGCTTCTGCCGAATGGCAATCCACTTTATGGGAGAGATCGAAATACAGATTCAACACTTTTTCTGATCCCGTCGCATTCTCTATGGTTTTGGCAACAAGGGTGTGGGTCAAAATGCACTATATTACTTGTAAAGCCGAGACATCGGCAGGGTCGAGGTGAGGGCACATTTGGAAATTGAACCGGTAGTAACGGATCTTCAGGAGACGAGTCAGACATGTTGAGCAATGCGTGATAGTAAGTCGAATGGTACCGTTGAAGAGTGGGAAAGCAGACAAAGAGAGTACTGCGCGCCCTGGTATCAGATTTACAGGTGACAGGCCTGGGCAGGGCAATCGGGGGAATGCTTAGTGAGGAATCGAGGGTGGACGGTAATTGTTATGGCGACAAAGAGGATAGGCACGAAGGAGATAATTTTGATACGGAAACCATTCGTATTGGGTGTTGAGACAATAATCAAGGTTTAGTAGAACCCTCCCCCCCCCCCCTTCTTTTTTTGGTGGGGCAAAACGTTTGTGGGTGTTTTTTTTTTTTTTGTTTTTTTTTTTTTAGTTTTTGCCTTGTAGGAAGCGGGATAGTTATAGGGAACCGTGAAGGGCCTTGTAACAGCAAGAAATTGACGGAATCGACAGGTTGAACTGTGAAGGACGTCCAATTAGTAGTGAAAGGTTTAGGAAGCCAACCCCCCAGTGCGAGAGTTATAAATGATGTTACCTGGAACCTATTAGTACGTAGGAACTAAGACCTGAAGGGAACCGGGAATCGAGGACCAGATGGTTGTGGTACAATGGAAAGTGTCTAATTGTAGACAGCAACTAGTGAAGAGAATCGGGGAGATATCAGATCACATAGCTGGAGATGATCTGGTTGAGTGGCATTCGTGAAACGTGAACGGAATCGAAGGTATTCCTGAAGAGAATACCGTACGAGTGTATGAGGATGTCAAAGGGAATCAAAGTAATGATTCACATCTGGGATGGTGGCTCTCGGAATTAGTGATGAATGCTGCAATGGGGAATACGACGCCAAATGATATGGCAGCAGACGGTTCCCATGCTCCAGCAAGACTTGTTGAATAGTTGGTTGGTAGAAGCGGCGCAAATTTGTGGTTCGTTCTTGTGAACCGCAGGGGTAACCGCTGTATGAATTAGGCGGCGTTGTTTTTTTTTGTTTTTTATTGGAAAATAGGTTACGGCTTTCACAGTCCTGGGTAGTAATGTAGAAATCACAATGGTGTGGAAGCAGGGAACCGTGGTGTAGGTGGCGCGATTGCCGTGGTACTGGATTCAGGTAATTGGTCGGAGCTGGATGTAGAGGACCGGGCATTTGGTGGCGATGGAGAAGAAACAGTCTTAGGTTCAATTTGCGAAAAACCGGGAACGGTGGGCCACTGGGACCGCAAGACGTGAGGGGATCGTGGTGTGATTGGCAAGTAATCCAAGGAACCTGGGTCTCCTTCACCTCCATGTGTTCGTGCCAGATTTCGGTGCATAAAAGGTTGGCCTTCGCAACGGGCATCAGAGGACCAGCACAGTGAATTGGCGCAGAGTCCTAAGAAAAGCAGCACTTGACAGGCGAATGGCGTGGATAACGAAAGGTTCTTTGGAATACTGGAAAGGTAACCGGTAATCGGGTAGGAGGAATGAATCATGGCGACTGCACGACTGATGATCCTAAAAAGACCGATGTAATAGGTGAAGGAAGGATCGGTCTGACCGGCGATTCCTTCCCGAGTGTACCGGGGCGTATAGGACCGCAAGGGCGGAAGCCCCTCTACTTGCTTCTGTCGGGAACGCATAAAGCAGGTTAGGAAAGGTGGCAGATGGAGGATCACGAGGTGGGCGGGCGATGGCCACTTGTAAGGGAGAAAAATTCGGTCCCAAACGCCGGGGAAGTGCTGCCTGGTAAAAACGAAGGCGACGAAGACGAAGCGGAGCCAATACTGTGTGAGAGGCATCGGTGGTTGAAGTAATCGAGGTTGAAACCGGGTCCTCCGGAAGGCAAGGCGGATCAAGAGCCGCCGGAGGATCGTTCATTACGGCCAGTATTCCCGAGGAATCGGGAGCCGCGATGACGACCGGTGAGTCCATGTGGATCGAAGGGAACCGATGGTATGAATCGGGATCGCTATGGCAATCGAAGGTAGGCGGATCGTGCTGTGGGGATCGTATTTCAAAGGCAGTTCACGAAGCATAGGAGAAATGATACTGTCAGGCTGGCACGGCGTGCTTATACTGTATAAGCAAGCCCAGCCCACACATTAGCAGTACTATTACGAGCTTAGCAGGGAAGTCAACTTTCAAGCTTTTAGGGAAAATAAGCTCAAAAGAGGGAAACTGCTATAAAAAAGGAATGTATATTTTAGTTGGCTATAAAAACATGTTTTACAAGTTTTCTCCTGAAGGTTTAATAGTTTTTTTTCCATTTTAAAATAACACTCCATAGCAACCCCATTAACAAGAGTTGCCAGCTAAAATGGTATCACTATACACGAGGAAAATTAGTGCTAGAAGGCTAGAGGAAAATTTTTAGCAAATATACAAATTACTGTATATCACTGTGTATTACTGTGTATTACTGTGTCTCATTTTGCAATAAATTTCTATCTGTGAGAGTTTTTCTTACTTGCAGGTGTTTATAAAGACTTTGTGAAGACTTTGTAACGACTGTGTTTGTAAACACTTCATACAGGATTGCTATCTCATCACCACATTTACGTAGCGTACTACAAAAAAAAAAAGAACCAGTGACAAAATATGCATGGTTTTTTATTGGTTTCTATTTGCGCACAATGAAGGTAACTTTGTCATAATTGGGTTTTATGGACAGTAGGTACACTATTAGCAATACAATACACATGTTGCAAGCCGTTAAAAATAAACACTACAAAATATTAAAATAAAATATTTAGGGAATATATCACCCACATGTAACATCCAAACAGCCATTCTGTAGTCCTGTAGTACTTGCTTCAGCATGAAAATACACAAAATGTAAACACGTCTAAGACTACAAAATATTGTGTATTGTACTCGAAAACCTTCACAGTTAATTCGAAACCCAACATATTTCTTTGGGTTGCTTGTGGTATTTTACTGTCCATAGGCATTTCCTTCCACAAAACTGACACCTTGATTCAGATTTACTTTGTATCGCACAGCAGAGCAGCAGCACGTAGAATCCAGTGTTCTGGTGGATTACTGGTTTTCAACCAAAGTGGAGTAATGTATGTCAAATCTGTTCGGCGTGGTTTCTTGTACACAGGACATTGGTATAATTTTGGATCTTTAGGTGCTGTTGAGTTCACAGCAAATATATGGACTACCGGAAGTGAGTACTGTAGTAGCTTAGGACTTTGTTCCATAAGCCTTACGTTCTTCCGATCCCACGCAGCCCCATCCAAGAACAGCCCATATACATACACTCCTTCCTAGAATAATAACAGGCACATATTTACTTCAATAAACAAATATAGCTTATTGGGTACAATAACATGCAACACTATATGAAGAGGGCGAGCTATCGCCACAGTTAAGCTCCGCTCAATGGCACCCCCTGTAAAAGAGTTGTCAGCCAAACTATGTATGTCTAAAGGTTTTTAATAGTTTTGTTTCCATTTTAAAACACTCATTCGCAACATCTGATGTCACGTAGTGCATCATGAGATTCCAAAACGGGAAGAAATTAAGAACAAGTTGTTCACCGAAAACAAAATAAATACACTAAAAATTGTATAGTGTTCTCCTGAAAGGTTTAATATTTTTTTTTTGAAAATAGCAATCGATAGCATAAATCAGTCGCAATAAAATAGCGTTCAAAAGGTCCGTGTTAATTGGCGGAGCGTAGCATAGCCTATAACGGACACTGAATTGCAAAATGTTGGTTGGTTGGTTGCACTTTTGTAGTCTGGGTGGAGCCCAAACTAAAAGGCAAATTGCCATGAAATTTGCCATGCTGCAAGATAACCCAAAAAGTATTGCTGATCTCGAATTTGCCGTGAATTGATCAATTATAATCCACGAAATTACGATTTTTCTAATTTATCGATCTAGCACTCGCTATTGTAAATTTAGAATCCTGAATAGTTTAGGAATTCCAGCGATGCATACATTGTTCTGCTGGTAATCAAGTGAACCTTTAAAAACTGTCATAATTAAATCATTGTTGCTTCCTTATAGCGTAAAATCTTTTTTGACGTAACTCAGTGAAATAATATTTCATTATCGCATTTTAACCATTAGAGATAGGCAGGCAAAAGGAAAACACAAAAGGATTCGTAAAAGGACTTGCATTCGTTTCATGCGCAAAACAATGCTTGAATTCACCCAGGTGTTTACGCTATCAACGGGAATCTCAAATGTGAAACCTACAATCGCCGCTACATCAGGCAACTCTTTATACAGAACTAAAGCATACAGCAGACGACGTGTTAACACCGCAACACGGAACAATACGATGGCTTCGCATAATAATTTGAAGATTCCTTGGTTGCTATGGAAACTTCGGATTTTAAGCCTATCGACAGGTCCGTGGGCAACCTGTGAGCGGTGCTATTCACGAATAAACTTTTAATCCAGCATTGCAAGAAAGAATAGGCTTAACCTCGAACGCAATAGGCTAAATTTATCAGCTGTTATCTTTAAAAATTCGGCCTAAAAGTTCTGAACGCTTTAGAATTATTTAAATACTATCTTCACGCCCAAGCTAACATCGTTTGACTTACAACCGTGACAATTCCAACTTTTTAAAAATTAGCGTTCGCAGATGAAGTACTATGTACCTAAGGTGTGCGATTCAACATAGTCGTAGGAGGCGGCATAGTAAGCCGCGGACGACCACGGATCTATTGTATCTTTTGATTATTGTAAAGTATTCTCGTTACGAATGATTGTTTAGCTTTTAGTTAAATGCTTTATTATTAATATTTTAACTCTAGGAAAGATACTGTGCAATAATTATAAACAATTCAGGGATTACTGGCGGTGGCACGCTCTTTGCTAACTTAACCATGGCGGCTAACGTGGCATTTTGACTTTGGGTATACCAGCGATAGTAGAAAAGGCTGCAAATATAAAAACAGAAACTAAATGTGGGAGCAAACGAAAGCATCTTAAAATTAATATGAAACGTAGCTTAGACCTACCTAAAAAAAATGTGAGAGAGATCAGCTAAGAGCAAAAAGGCAAAAAGCTCAAACGGCAAAAAGCTCAAACGTAGTCGACCAAGTAGTGCACCCAGATTTTTAAGGAACATCATTAAGTATTGTAGTCATTAAAATGAGAGTAACTACAAATTAAAATAAATTTTTATCCGCTCCACCTACAATAGGCTCAAAGCCTGTTTCCTAGTACCTACATTTTAAGTTGAAAATCGGTTTATTGGTTCAATTTCTATGTGAGAGCAAGAGTTTCCCAACAAGAAGAGAAGAACAACAAAAATATAGTAGTTGTATTAAAATAGCATAAAAAGGCCCAAGGTCTTGTCTCATGAGCCAAAGTTGAAAATTGGCTTATTGGTTCGATCTCTAGGTGAGAACAATATTTCCCCAATATGAACAGCAACAGCGTTATTATAGTCACATTAAAACAGTGTTCAATAGACCCTGGACCCTCTTACTACATACATTTTAAGCTATAAAAATTGATAATAAGTTCATTGGTTCGATATCCAGGTCAAGGTGCAACTTGGTGGCAGCAACTTGATTGGCTAAAACTGATCGGGTTCTTTCACCCTTGTTGGTTTTGTTTCAGATATCACTTAAGTTGCAGATTTTTTTTTGGAGGCCTCTTAATTTCCCCCGCCCCAGTTAGAACCCCAATCAGCGTTTTTCAACCCGGGGGGGGGATGTCATTATTTTCTCTGGGCATCACTTTTCGGTTAGTACATTGGTTAGGTTTGGTACACCATGTAGAAAACTTGGTTGCAGCCTTTTTTATTCTGATATAGTACTGTGATTGGCTGAAACTTGGTGGATTCTCTCATCCTTGTGGTATCACTCCTTTTGTAGTTTTCTTAATGTTGAATTTTATGTTTACCAATGCTTACTTAGCGGTTTAATGGTTCATTTTAATTAAGCGTGGGTTTTATTTTTTATTTTTTTGATAATGCATTTTCGCTGGTGCATTTTGATACTGAACTCGTGCTCTGTTGCATGTTGTTTTGGTCGAAAAATACCGTTTACTTATCTACTATCTGACCAAGTTTAGTCGAAAAATATTGAATATTAAAAATTGAATATTGTTTAGTTTTGCGAGAGTGAGGACTTCAATCATATGAATTGAGGCGTTTGCTGATTTACATTCAATCATCAACAATAAGTAGCACCAACATTGGTATCGACAATGTTCATGTTGCCGATGTGGTAGTCAGTTTGCATTGTTACTCGTTAACTAATAAAGAGTAATAACTATATTTTGATCACACGTGGCGTTTTGCCTAAGTCATGAAAATAGCATTACAAATTATTTCAATCTTTTAAGTTAATGCCTCCCCAAATGCCACACCATAAAAGGCACATATTAGAGTTAGTGTATTGAATACCAAATTCGTATCTTTAACATAAATTATTTTTTATGAGCGGACTTAGTAGACAGTATGATATAGTACTCAGCAGAAAGAGTCAACATGAACAACAACAACAAATGGACATGTTATGGAGGCCAAACAGATCGACTGTTGTGATTAAAATTTTTTATGCAGTGAAATAGTTATGATACTACCCCAAATACCGAATTTCACTGGCCTTATACAAATTTCGTTGGTCTATACGGTTTCAAAGTTTCTAGTTTAATTAACATGGAAGTTCATGTTAAGGCTTCCTGGATAGGATGGATGTTACTGTTACCGTTGAATCGTGGAGGCTGACACACTAGCGTACATCTTAATTGTAAATATGGAACTATTTTATTGAACTGAATTTTGCTACTTTGGAAGGGTATCGCGTGTCTTGCACCATTTATTTGCTGGATATGCAAGTTGCTTTATGGCGAAAACTTGGTTTGCTCCATTAAGGTACTTTTTGTAATGCCTGTTATGATCTCCAGTACCATGCAAACTGTGGCTGAAGTATCAACTAGCCTAGTTACTTACTGTTGGATGAGCACTGATTTCCTCTCGTAGGTTTTTGGTAACTTCATTGTGCAAAGTAACAGAGTCCAATGCCCAACCTTTATGCATACGAGTTACTTCCTGTCTCATAGCAGTCAAGAAACCTTAATTGAAATTAACACAAACTTAATTTATTATACTAACTGTAAAATTAATGAAGTATGTAGAGTCTGACAAGAGCTATTTTAAAATTCTTACATAAAAATCAGATGTATACACGGTCTTGTTTCGTCCCAACATACATTCTTACATAGGAGTTAAAGAAGCAAGTTTAACTGTAAACACTCAGAAAAGGCAAGTACTTTGTCATTGCTTAACTTAAGTAGGTGATGAAAAGCAGTTGTAGTCCTGTCAAATTAGATCAAATGCTCGGATTAATAAGATAATTTTTGGCACAGATGTTCGTAGTGACATCAAGTTCAACATACTAAATATCCTCAGCGGTCCGTGTTGAGCTAATGCCGCCATCTTGGAAAAATGGCACCCGATATCGGTTTTTTTCAATATATCTCGGTACGTAACAGTTGCGCGGAGAGGAAAATATGTTCTGTTCAAAAATGTAGAACATGAAATTTTCTACAAAAAAATGTTCTATTCAATTCTTTCGTAGATTCAATGATTCAGCCAATAAACGTTGTAGAAGAATATTGGGCTAATGCTGCCATCTTGGAAACGTGCTCGAAATCGGTTTTTGTGAATATATTTTGCATGCGAAATTGTAGCGCATGGAATTGTCGACAAAAAAGGTTCTATTCGGTTTTTTTAAATTGAGTCAATGATTCAGCGAATAAACGGTGTCAAAGACGTCATGCATGTGGACTCCAACGCACCAAATGTACGTTACACTTCATATATACCGTTGGGTGGCTGGGGGCCCAGAATTGATGGAATTTGCCACCTTCTGTGAAAAGCATGAATGCGTAAGAATAGTCACTAGAAAAAAGAGCTATGACAGCAATTCCAAAACCCCACCAAAAGTGGTAGTTATTAGTAAGTGGTTGCGTAGAGATCAGTGGTCACGCACGTGGCCTCCCGATCTCTACAGAAATCAAGCAAGTATTGTTGTGTTTACTATTCATCGAACTGCATCTTCAAGCACAGCATTATTATGAATGTTTCGTGAGTTTGTCGACTTAATTTGACGTGGATGTGTCATGTTAGAACGACGCTTTTAGTGATTTTCGCTTTACCGTAAGACTGAGAACTCACTTCCGGCATGGCGGGTGGACGAAACTCAAAAAAGAAAGACGACCAAGAGCAATTGGTTCAGATTGTTGGAACCAAAGACGACTCTAAGCCAGTAAAAACGAGGAAAAATGGTAAACCAAACGTCACAGAAGAGATTGAATGTGAAAAATGCAAGAAATATTTTGTGTTTGCTGATACAGGGATTGATGTACCATTCGAGCAAGTAAAAAAGTCTGGTCTAACTTTCGTTTGTAGGTCCTGCAAATTAGAAAGCAGGGTCGCTGTATTGACTGAGTTAGTGGAACGCCTTGCTGAAAATAATGAAGAGCTGGCAAATAAATTGTCTGCAACGTGTTTAGACTTACAATACACTAAACAACAAGTTAAAGACCTGCAAGAGTTGGTTAGCCTACAATCTAAAGAAGAGCCTAATGAGGTCGACAATGATAATGGGAAGGAAGATGCAGGCTATTCAACTGTTGTGAAAAAAAGAGTTGGAAAGACAAGCAGCGAGGTAGTGACTGTTGACATGTGTTCTTCGTTAGTAGCCAAAGAGATGGAAGAAATTGAAAAACGCAAACTGAATGCCGTTATATACAATGTTCCTGACAGTGGCGATACAGAAAACGAAAAGAGGATTGAACACGATCTCAGTCTAATGAAGCAAATCTGTGGAAACCTGGATGTTACTGACAAAGTAAATGTTGTAAAGTTTCACCGACTAGGCAAAAAACAAGAGCAGGGAAACCGCCCATTACTTGTGCGGTTTCAAAACCAATCTGAAAAGGAATTATTCCTAAGTAAAGGATATAGATGTAGAAACTACACAATTGCTCCAGCAGCTAAACAAATAGCTATCTCTCCGGACAAGTCAAAACACGAACGCGAGGAAACAAAAAACTTGTTACGGCAGCTGCAAGAGAGAAGAAAAATCGACCCAGACCTCATCCTAAGAGGAGGGAAAATAGTGAAGAGGATTGCAACTTTCCAGCCAACAAAGCAAACTCACACAACAGCCAGCGACCTGCCTCCTGCGAATCTGTAACTCATAGTGAATTAGTTGTTTTACTTGAAAATTTTCGGAGCATTAGGAACAAGGAATCGCAGCTCGACGAGTTGCTACTTAGTGAAATGCCTGACATTTTGTTGTGCACCGAAACTTGGCTGAATGAAGAAGATCAGACATACTGCTGGTTTCCTAGGAATTACAATGTGTATAGAAGAGATAGACAAAGCAGAGCTGGTGGTGTTTTGATTGCAGTCAAAGATTCGTTGGAAAGTGAACAAATCACTGTTGAAAATTCAGAGGGGTCTGAGATCTGTTGGTGTAAGGTGACCATTGCTTGTGAGATTTTTTGGTTTGCTTGTGTCTATAGGGGACAAGAAGATAAAGATGCAATTGATGTACTTTACGAACAATCTAAAAAAGTCTTGCCTAGGAACTGTCGTAATGTGGTTATTGCAGGTGATTTTAACCTTCCAGATTTAAAGTGGCACGACGAAGAGTGGAGAAACTCGTGCGCGTCTGTTAAACCTGATGCCCTTCAAAGAATGATGGACGAATTTGGCCTTGAACAGATTGTTCATGAACCTACAAGAGGGGATTTCCAAACTGTCTTGATTTATTTTTCACCACGTTAACATGTGCAACGGAGTCTGTCTCTGTTGAAACAGGGGTGTCGGATCACTCACTTGTTCGGGTGGTATTACCAGCATCTTTCATCAAACATGGAAAAGAAGAAAGAAGACATGTGTGGCGTTATGATAAAGCTGACTGGTCCAAGATAAACGATGTTCTTGGAAATCTGTACGTTAATTTTGCTACGTGTGCGGCCGAAAGATCCATTGAAGAAAACTGGTTAGTTTTCAAGAAAGATATTATGCAAACTGTACATAAATACACGCAGCGTGCTTATACAACACCCTCTAAAGACAAGCCTTGGGTAAATATTGAAATAAAAAGAGCAGTTAGGAAGGGAAGGAGACTGAGGCAACAAGCAAGGAAATGTCGATCTGCACAAGTATGGGCTAAAGCAAACGACCATCAGAAAGTTGTTAAAAAGTTGCTTAAAGAAAGAAAGCAACAATACATGGAGAACCTGGGGCATACTTTTTCAAAGAACCCAAAACGATTTTGGGCATATGTTAAGCAAACAAATAGACAGGAATGTGGCATTCCAGCCATGCTTTCGCATAATGGTACACTTGTTTCTGACGATACCGAACGTGCAAATAAATTTAATAGTTTCTTCGAGTCTGTTTTTACGAAGCCAGATGTAGGAGACCTAACACCTACTTTGACATCCAGGTGTGCCAATTTTATGCCAGACATCGACATAGCCTACACAGGTATTTTGAACCTTATTTCAAACCTTAAAGAAAGTAAAGCAGCGGGACCAGACGGCATTGTTGGTTGCATGCTGAAAAGGACACAAGCTGTGAGTGCAGGATATCTATTGCATATTTTTAAGCAAAGTTTGAACGAGGGATTGGTGCCAGAAGACTGGAAGATTGCTGCTGTTGTGCCGTTGCATAAAACAGGAAAGAGGAATGTTGTAAGCAACTATCGTCCAGTATCGCTGACCTCTATTGCTGCAAAATGATGGAGCATGTACTTGTTAGCAATCTTGTAGCACATTTGGAACTGAACAATCTTCTCTCGCAGAGACAGTTTGGATTCCGGAAAGGATCATCATGTGAACTATTGCTTTTAGATATGATGCACGGCATTGCTACTGGACTTGACGAAGCAGCTACCGTTGACCTTGTAGCCTTAGACATGGCTAAAGCATTCGACTCAGTGCCTCATGACCTGTTACTTCTGAAACTTAAAAGCTACGGTGCATCTGCACAGATTGTCGACTGGTATCGTGCATTTCTTCAGGACAGGAAACAGTTTGTGGTTGTAAACGGTGCAAGGTCGACGGAAGCTCCCGTCTCGTCTGGCGTGCCGCAAGGATCCGTTAGTGGCCCTATTCTGTTTTTAATTTACATTAACGACTTAACCGAAGTCATTGAATCTAATAAGGCACTCTTCGCGGATGATTCGACATTGTACAGAATTATTTCTGAGGTTACGGATAGAGATATTTTACAAAATGATTTGGAGCGTATCACAGACTGGTGCATCAAGTGGAAAATGAATCTGAATGCTAGCAAGACCAAAGTTTTATCAGTTTCTAGAAATAAAAATGTGGTTATTCCAAAGTACACTATGGGTGGAGATGCTCTTCAGGTAGTGGATAAACTGTCTATTCTGGGAGTACAAATTACTAACAAGCTGAAATGGAATGACCATATTTTGAGTCTTTGTGCCGACGCAAATGCCAAAGTCCGGTTCATAAACCGTGTACTTCGTGGCACTCCACCACTCACCAGAGAATTAGTTTTCAATGCTTTGGTTAGATCTAAACTTGACTACTGCTGTGCAGTCTGGGACCCAGGTACTCAATTTTTAATTGATGCTCTTGAAGGCGTGCAGCGTCGTGCTACCCGAATGGTGTTTAATAAATTCACTTATGATGCCTGCGTTTCCGGCATGATGAACAATTTAGGATGGCAGCCTTTGTGTGTTCGCAGAAGGGACCGGCGACTTGGACTGTTACATAAGATTTTCCACAGGGACACAATTTTGAATCCTGTCGACTACCTTGTGTCCCCTGACTACATTGGGAGGCATGATCACGTTAAGAAAATCAGAAGATTTCAGTGCAGAACAAATGTTTTGGCCAGTTCTTTTTTTCCAAAAACTATCTGTGACTGGAATGATTTAACAAGTGACACTGTGCAAAATCAAACCTTTATTGCATTCAACAAGAGTTTGGTTGCTCAGCATACTGCAATACAGTGCAGCCACTCTGATACATAGTTGTATTGGAGTTGTTTGTTTTATTTTAGATGTCGTTCTAATGCCTTATGGTGCTACGACTATTTTAAATAAATAAATAAATAAATTATAGAGATTTTCCGTGTTCTTGCGAGCCCTCTAACAGCCCGAAATGGATATAATTAGGATTTTTCTGAATGGTGAGGATCTAATCTTTCTATCAATCATAACCAAAATTGTTGAACTTAGATAGGGACCGTCTTATGCCCATTTAAAGGTGAAGGTGATTTAACCAGAAATGGACATGCTTAGAATTTTCTGATAGATAGGGATCTATACTTTCCATCAATTCTAACCGAAATTGTTCAGCTTAGATAGAGACCAACTTATGCCTAATTAACGGTGAAGAGGTAGGCTAATGGCGCAAAGGCGAAAACGTTTATTCATTTTCAAATTTAAAATGCTCTTGTGAGCCCTCTGATAGCCCGAATTGAACAATGCTTAGGATATTCTGAAAGGTGGGGATCTTTTTTTTCATCAATCCTAACCGAAATTGTTTAGCTTAGGTACAAATATGAACATTCCAATGGCACTTTGAAATTCAAAATAGCCGTTACACCAATTACAGCTACACCTTAAACCTAGCGTATATAGAAGGGTCCGTATCAGACCATTTAGGTTAGGATTGAAGGAAAGAATAGATCCCCACCTTTCAGAAAATCCTAAGCATATCCATTTTGGGCTATTAGAGGGCTCGCAAGAAAAGTTTGAACACGACAATCACTATAACAACCATTTTTGGTGTAGTAAATCACACCATCCACTCCCCCCCCCCCCCGGCCCAGGGGGAATTTTCAATTGCTATCTTCATATACATTTATGCTGTACGCAGAAAGTGACAAATTCCATCAATTTTTGGCCCCAAGCCACCCAACTATACGAAGTGTAATGTACATTTGGTGCATGGGGGGGGGGGGGCACCTGCGTGGCCTCTTTAACACCGTTTATTCGCTGAATCATTGACTCTTTAAAAAAAGTATAGAACCTTTTTTGTAGACAATTACATGCTCTACAAGTTTGGATTAAACTTTTTTACTTATAGCCGTTTCCGTGTTATACTGAACAAAACCGATTTCGGACGCACGGCTCCAAGATGGCGGCATTAGCTCAACATACTTCTACATGTTTATTGGCTGAATCATTGAATCTTCGAAGAAAATGAATAGAACATTTTTTTGTAAAAAATTTCATGCTCTACATTTTTGGACAATACATATTTTCATGCCCGAGCAACCATTATCGAGATATAATGAAAAAAAAACCGATATTGGGTGCCATGTTTCCAAGATGGCGGTGTTAGCTCAACACTAACAGCTGAGGAATTTTAGTATGTTGAACGTAAGACCATTACGAACATCTGTGCCAAAAAATAGCTTTATTATGAATTATTCCGCAAGTCAACCTAAATTTGGTCTAATTTGAAGGAACCGATCGAGTTTTGAATACTGTTTGAGGTCTAGCAGTAACATAACATCTAACAGCACCGTTAACATTTCAGTAAGCTATATGTGCAATATTTTCTTAAGTAATTATCTATTATAATTTCACTTTGTCAATTACCTTAAATCGCGTATTACACCACCACGTTGAGCTAAAATCCACTCCCGTAAAAATCGTGAAATAATGGAGTTAAAACCCACCCTTTAACTCATCATTATTCTGCTGCAATATTAATTAAAAGCATGATACATTTAAAAAAATCAACTGTTTATTCCCTTAAATCATAGTTTTTTTCTACAAAATTAACTAAAAGCTTCATACATTTAATGAAATTATTTTATCCAACGCGATTCATGAACGGGAACATTATTGCTAGGACGTGTGGCTCACGCATTCCAACACAGAAGTTGTGCAGTCACTTCTGCCAGGAAGGAGACGAGTGAGTACTTTCTCCTGTGTACAATATTGCTGTTACATGGTATGATCGCAAAGAAGATCGTAGTCAAGAAGGTTTGTGGGGCTCTACATTAGTTTTAAGTGCAAATTGTGTGGGATTTTGGAGGAGTAACAATCTAATAAACTAAATTTGTAAATAAATGAGAATAAACGCATCAACGCACTTTTGCTCGACTGAATCCAGATAAGTACATAAATGGCACCAACGCACAGAAGTTTTCGATCGTGAATCGCGCTGTTGTTACCAAAGGTTTGTGTGGTGGTTAGAAATGAGTTTTTACTATAACTTTTGTTGGATTTTGGAGGCGAGACCATGCAATAACCTAATTTTGTGAATAAATGAGAATAAAGACAATGCGTTAACGTTAGATTGAATCCAGATCATGCACGTGAATGATTGGTCACATTATCGCCGATCTTTCTGTGATAGAGAAAACACCCACTCTGAACAAAGATGGCAGGAAATACATCATATTTCTTTTTAAGCACACCTAGGGCCGGATTTCTAAGTAGGCCCAGCATGCCTGGGCCTACAGCGGCACTTTTTTAGGATAGCATGACAGGTAAAAAACAATCGTGACCTCAGCTGGTGCGAACCACACAGTACCATGTAGGTAGATTTTGGGATTGAGCTGCGGCTCGGTTTTTTCTAATTTCTGCGAATTGTTCGAGGTGTCACTATTCGACATTTTTTCTCGTCAACTTAATGTTGTGTCAGTACTGATTAAGTACACAAGTGGTGCTATTTAAAATGAAGTTAAGTTATTCACGAACATTTGTGCCATGGCCATTTTGGGTCTGGTTGGTTGTCATGCATTGATGATCGTAGTAGCGACATAAGATGAGTAGCCATGAGCGATTGAAAAAAAAAACTGAATGAAAGGACGAGGCTCTGAAGAAAATACATAAATTTCTTGATTCAAGAGAAAATGCAACAGAAATAGGCTAATTTTAATTAATTTCCTTACAAACATATCAGAAGTTTTATTGCCATACCAGTTTTCTGTTGATCGCAAAAGAACATACGGATTAAGGAAGGTGAGAGGGGGGGGGGGCAGATTCCCTAACAGTCAGGGGACAGCAAGTGTTGGGGCATTTAAGACCGGCAACATGGTTGGCCCTACAGGCGGCAAGAGCCTAAATTCGGCCCTGAGTCCACCCCTGATTTTAGCCTAATTACCTCCGTAAGGCCATGGATTTCTAATACAGGATGTACGGTAGTTCTCTTGCTCGAGTTACAAGTGCACCAGTCAAAAGTCTTAAAAGCTTTGTTGAACTATGAACCGGCAATCTACTTGTTGGTTGGCATACAAATCCCTTGTACCAACATGACATATTACTAGTAAGACTTACGGTTTAGCCCAAAAGCAGGGTATTATAAAAGCCATGACCTAACAATTTGCCAATCTGTTCCAGACTAGCGGCACTGAAACAATTTTGGCAACCTGTTCCTCACTGGAGGCATTGACAACACTCTTTGGCTACCTGTTCCACACTTGAAGTATTGAAAAGGAGGTACTGCCACAAGCGAAGAGAAGAATAGAAGCTGGGAGAGAAGCTATCAGTTTCGTTTCTCAGATACAGACCAGATGATTCAACATCGCTAGAATCTTATTTTACCAGAGCACCACTTGAACGGGCGTTGAGTCGGGAGGCAAAACCCATGATTTCTGCCTCAGTCGGCCTTGGCTTGCAGTAGACAGCTGCTTCATCACTTCACGCTAGTGAAACGCTGTTGCAAGCATGTGCCACATGACTGGATTAATCGTTACCAGAGTGGTATTTTCCGCATCTATCTATTAGGTTAAACATATGTTGCTTATTTTTAACGTATGTTGTCCGAGAAAAATAGTTACGAAAGGACTTGACCGCATGGAGTTGCAATCATGAAGGAGAGTTGGAACCTGCCGTAATATTATCATGGGCACTCCCTTTCATGTCGTTCTTTGTACTTCCTAGTCCTACAGCCTAATGCAATAAATAGGGACATGACATGGACAAATCCAAAACTGGTACTGCCTTATTTTTACTTCTAATGATGGCAGGCGCAGTTAATTTAGACATCAAGCTGGGCCATAGCTGCCGGGGGGTGGGGTGGGGAATCGTTTACCTAATCTTTAATAAAAAGAAATAATAATTCAAATTTCAACAGTTCATGTTATTACTTTCAAAATCGAAGCAAAACTTAATTTCAAAAATTGCAGCTTATTTTACGATTTAATCAGAGCAGTCAGTGGTTTAAGCTCTTCCCGAGTTCTTCCGCCGTCATTGGGTAGTTTCCTGGATTACAAAGAGCATCAGTCGTCAACACCATGGCTGATTCATCAGAGGCCAACCCAAGGCGTCTGGGTGAAGGTCATAACTTTGGGTCACCATTACCTCATGCCCCATTGAAAAAGCGCGATTTCATCTTTTGACCGTGCCACAGTGAGGATGTCAGTCGTAATGAAAAGAAAGCATGAATCTGGCACCCAAAACCGAGCGAAAAAAAAGATGAAAGAACATTTTTTTAAACGTTAACTAAAACATTAACATGAATGCATCATATTGCTTAATAAATTTCTCAAGAATAGTAAAATCGGTACCCTTCAGAAGCCTTATAAGGCGGTGATGAGCAGTAAAATGCTTCAGCTTTCGGGGCTCTGCTGCGGACCCCGCCACTGTAGACGGGGGCGACATCAAGGAAAAACACAGATTGTGCTGTGGACTATGGCTTACTTGTAGATTAAGGTACAAACATTTTTAAAAGAGGGTACTTGTGTAGAATTTTTGCTAAGTGGTCCTACATATTTACTACTTGTTAAAATCTCACTAGATGGATGCTCATTTTCCAAGTGAAAAAGCACGAAGCACAAATTACAAACCATGCTTTTTTTGTAACTTTAATTATGCACAGCTAATTTCTCAACAATGCTGTTTGAAAGTTGGTCCTAGGAATTTTCTTATGTATGTATACGTTTAATTATATTTAAAAGTAATTTACCTTGAGGGTTGAAGAAGCCAGTCATCCAGAATGTCATTGGCCTTCCTGAAAATAGCCACCGGAAAAACTGTTCATTCCGGTCCAACAAATCAGTGAACCAAAATCCAATACTTGCAGAAGCCCAAGACACTTTTATCCAGTTGTCAGGAACTTTGGCGTCGAAGATTTTGTCTAAGGCATCTCTGAGGGTCTGAAAAATATTACCATACGACTCGTTTTATATCTTGTTAGTTTTTACAATTAAAATTCATACCTGCATAAGCTTTTTAAAATATATTTTTTGGCCTTGTTTCAAAGGACAAATGCTGCAAACGTTATAAATTTTTCTATTACTCTACATCAAGACCGCAGTCGCAAGGTTTTTTTCACATCATTTGCTATGAATCCATTTTAAAATGTAGTGGATAAAAGGTCCTGTTGTAATCCAAAAATTATTGTTATGCACATCCTATGTGAAGCTCAAGGTCTGGTACCACGAAATATCTTAAGTCGACCTTGGGTGAATAATATATGCGTAATGTGGTACCTTATTTGGATTGGTGATACAATGGGGAGTAGTCATTTTAATTTGTAATACATACATCACATTACATAGGAGTCATCCAAATACATATGAGAAGAGTGGAACTGGGATCTAACCTACCCTTGATGTGAAGTGCTGAGCATTAGAAATGGAATACACCGCAATGCGATTAAACTGAACAAACTAAAATCTTCCACAATTTTTTTTCCTTAGAACATACCGTAGATAATACAATGTGTATTTTTTATCTCCCGACTTACCTGCCGCTATTTCAAGGTTTTAATAACTTCTAGATCAGCTGAAGTCCAAATATGCATGCATTATGTACAAATATATGACAGCTAGGATGAGATGATGAGCTATCTTACATATGTTGGGCATTCGCTATATAATGCAATGAAATAGGTTGACCTGAACAGATTCTCGTACAATTTCATACCGTACAAGTTACTGCAGGGGCTATTATACTATACACAGCAGCACATTAACTACTTACCTCACTCATAATGATAGTTCCATCAATAGCGAGCTTCAGGTCACTGAGCGTTATTCTTACAATTGTGATGACTTTTTGCATACGATCCACTTCTTGTTTCAGGAAAATATTTAGGGAATTAAGCAAGCCCATTTTATCCAAACGATGTTTCACCTTTCATAAATAAACACACAAAAAACGTGTAAAATTCAATACAATACAGCATTTTCATTCATATCCTCCCTTGCAGTTTTGCTGGTTGGTTTAAACTGCTGTATTAAAGCTAACGTTTACAAAGGCTAGACAATTTTTTTTTCTTAATACATAGAAGTTTACTGTCAATCACATGCAAATTTACACCTGCTGTAAATTTTTCATGTATTATCATAAATAACTAAATGGATTCATCTATCTGTTGCACTTCTACTCGGCCAAAATGTTATACGTGTTCAATTTTGTACAAGAAAACAGGCTACAACAACTAAGCTTACTTCATGTGGTACATAGTTGCTAGGCATTTTATCTAACATATCTTCAGCCATGCGATACACGATACTTTCTCTTGTTTCGCCACCACCAGCTGATGACTCCTTAGGTTGAATGGACTGAATTATATCCAGCACTTTCTTGGCCGTGTTGGTTTGGTACCTAACAATCCAAAACAAAAACGTTACTTCGACAGAAATATTGTAAAAAATATAGCACTAAAAACCTCCACGCCACACAATATGATCAAACTGAAATTATTTCACAAAAAAAAGACTGCTACACATGTGTATATCATAACTCGTTTATGCTTCACTTATGCGAATTTGAACCAAGAGTTTCACACATTTGTACTAGATACTTAAGTGATGAAGTAATTAATGGTCGCTGAATAATTATATCCAACAACGTACCCGTTGTATTGTATTTGATTGTAAAGCAGAAAGAAGTGGGCATGATAAACTAGGGCATCATCAGTTACACTGTCGACAAACTGGAGCTAAGTGATTGCATGCAAGCCATGTTGCATTGGAGACTGCATCGTGGTTTTGTCATCGCTTCTTGTTTCCTTGCCCATTGGCTTCCATAGCGCGTCGATGGATGGTGTTGATGGTGGTTGCAACGATGAGTTTTCCGGCTTTGGTTTTTCAGGAAACAAAGTTCCCGCAAATTTGAAGAATTTTTGTTGGAAAGTGTGGGAAACCAGGTATAGCCAGAGCGTTTTAGTTCGTTGCAAAGTACAAACCCACACGATAGCTACCGGTTCCCCCTGAGAGGTCTTGTGGTCGACCGTGGATCGTCGTAGAGTTCAACGTTAAGACCAAAAAACGTGGCAGGAAGAAATATATACGGTTGCGTTTATTCCCAGGAAGTAACACTACAAATTGTCAGTATTTGTGTAAAGGTTATGAAACACCATTCTCTCATGGGCACATGGGCAGTAAAATTTGTTTTATCTTCCGTGATGTCATTCCTAAAGTCATTAAGTGCATGGTGCGCAGCTCCCTATATTTTCCTATATTTCCTATATTTTGTAGAGGTTCCTATATTTTCCTATATTTGGTGAAAAAATCCTGTATTTCCTATTTTCCTGGTTTTTTTTTGAGAAGCCGTAAGACGTCCGCTACACGATTGCGTCTCCGCAGTGACAGTGTTTGTTGCATCACTTAAACTTTCGGTAAAATCGGGGCCACTAATGACTCGGCACACAACATAGATTATTAACCCTATCACCTATTCTGCGTTCATGCAGGAGGTGCACCTCGCCAGCACGGCCTGTACCTTGCCGACTTGCGATTGCCTTCTTCAATGCTTAGTCACCATCAAGTATAGCCTATTAGAGGCTATGGTTTTAAAAGTCGAAGGCCAAGAGTGCACCTTGCAGGCATCAAAGACTCGGCCAACGGGCAACGGATCCAACTATAAATCCGTCTTAGTATTTAACATTTTATCGTGTGTAAAGCAAAATAACCTCTGTATATTTACCGGTGTGACACCAGTGGGTGAATAGGTTTATTTACCGTGTTTTAAGCCTATTCGCACGCAACTCGTTACCGCATCCAACATCCAATTTTATTGTTGGTTGGATCTATCAAGGCTCCGTCGAGAGAGATTCGTTTGGAAAAACAGAAAATTATTCAGAAAAAAAGGACCAGGCTGATTGATGGCTACTTTAAAAAAAAAAAAAAGAAACAAAAAACTAAATAGGCCTAAACATATTAGCCTAAATGTAAAACCTGCAGACGAGAAAAAAAAAAGTCGGTGAGTAGAGCCTGACACCGCAATTAACAGCCTGACCAAATGCAAGTACAATGTACTCCATTTTCAAAATACATTCCTATAAAATCCCTATATTTTTCGTGTTAAATTCCTATACTTCCTATATATTAGTTTCTAATTTTGGCTGCGGTGCATGTAAGTGTTTTATCTGTTACCATGCCTCCAACAAGTCTTATGCGCATTGCCCAAAAACTAGGAGGGAGAAATAACTTCGGTGTTACTACACAAGAACCGCACCAACCCAGTATCCAATCAGAAACATCGTCTCATGGCATATCCCCAGCATGAGTCTACTGAGAGGGAAAACAAACATTAAACTTACCAAAGCTGCTTACCAAATGGTTATTGGAGTCAAACGTGAACTGAATGTCAAATTTCAAGCATATCCGTCGCGACATCTATCAGCAGATTCTAGTACCATTTTAGACCACTAACTACAACTGAAGATACTGAAACCCACTCCCTAAATTAACCTATTCTCTCTTGCATTCTATTCACCCCAAAACCAAAAATCGTAGCAAAAACCGCTAATGTTTGCCTTGCAATGTAATAATGTCATTCTATCAAGAAAGTCTGACACTAAGTTCCTAATCCCAACTGCAGTCAATCAATCGTAATCAAATGTGATCACATCTGGAAGGTTGGTATCAACCTTTCTCGGAGGAATGAAATCAATCGTGGCGCCAAAATAAATTGGCAAAGACAGTAAGGCGGTTTATCTGGAATATAAAAAAAAATTAGGGGGAGAGGGATATTTTTAACTCTGGGCAACTGCCATTGAGTAAGGCTGGGCAAAATGTCAACTTATAGAAGCACAAATAAATTGTAGGTAAATTGAGTAAACCAAGGCTACAGGCGCCCCGACAGTCAAAGAGGGTACGGGGAGGAGGAGGGGGAAGAAGGCACCATTGAAAAAAGGCAAAGAACTAAAAAAAAAGGGCAAAGATCGATATTTTCACTGGAAGATGTAACTAAAGGCAGGCACCATTTTTCCGATACACACTCTCCTGAATATGAAACGACACACTGGAAACTGTTGCATACAATATTTAACACAATTTTAACAACTGTCTCACTTGAAGTAAGTACCACATCTAGAGGGCATTTTCACGCAACTATTTGAACCCAATGGCAATTAAGGTACCGGCCCTTACATAAGGTTGGGGATTGAGGGAAATGGAAGGGGAAGCGAAATGCATTTTTGGGGCCTGCCTAAGGGCTGGGGGGGGGGGGAGGTCATGAATTACATTAAAATAAAATATTTCTAGCAAGGTCTCAAAAATGG
The DNA here is from genome assembly GCA_023313725.1 of Lithobius niger. Classification (NCBI taxonomy): domain Eukaryota; kingdom Metazoa; phylum Arthropoda; class Chilopoda; order Lithobiomorpha; family Lithobiidae; genus Lithobius; species Lithobius niger. Next base: position 13,568 of record JAHWFP010120504.1, on the reverse strand, counting down.
CACTTTGGTGGCCTAGATTGTTTTGAATGCCCATTGGCCCCGGTGTTGACTGCATTAGAGGCACAGTCATCTTAAACATTAACTGGCCTAGTTCTGCAAGTATACATTCTCAAAAAAACTTATCGTATTACAATTACTCCCGATACAAAAAGTTTACATGTCTGAATGAAGACCACACACTTTTAAGAAGTTATGTCCTTTCCTTGAAAATGCTATGAGGAAAAGTACATGCAGTACGTTCCAGTTAAACAGTTAAAAGGTTACATTTTTTTTTACACAATAAATATGTAGAACATTGTATAAAATGAGTGTCCGTTTTATATATTGTTAATATACTGTAATAAGTGTTCATAAAGGAAATGCTAATGCTAAGACAAGCCATTAGTTCTTACGTTATATCAGCATTGGAGTGAAGGCCAAATACTAAAGGAGAATCGACGTCAGGAAGCATTTCAATGGCGGTAATAAAAGAGTCCAAATTGCTTACTTTGGGTATCTTGTATTCTTTGTAAAAACTAAACGATTCTGGAAACATGTGTTCCCCAAACCAAACCTGTGAATGCAATCATATCAGATTTAACCGTCGACACAAAGAGCGACAACAACAAATTGCTAACAATGTTTGATACTACTTACCCTAGCGTATGTATTAAGAAGGCGTTTATCATAGTCGTCTGTTACACGTCCGCCGTATTGCACTTCGCCAATCATGTACCTCACTGTAGTCCAGGATACACCCTAGAAAATTGGACGATTTTCTTTTAGGTCCAGTGAATCCAAAATGATCACAAGAATTGTAGGCAATTCAAATAAACAGCAAACTGCATTCTAGGTTTCTTAAATAGTGACCATGAGTGTATTCTGCATTGAGTGTATTCTGCATCAATACCGCGCAATGCCCGAACAAAGTGCTTGAAGTCTGTGGTGAGACCAAATTCCAAACAAAACACTCAACCCTAAATTTTTTGACAAGGGTCTTAAACAGAGACCCAAAATCACGTCAAAACTTGTATAGGGGCCTATGTAAGGGCCACTTAGGTATAAGATGTGTAAAGAATTGCCCACACATTCGACAGTAACTGCTCTAGACAGGTAATACAGCATAAGGCTAGGAAATACCAAGTGCGGCATTTGAAACTTACATGAGCATCTTTTTTTCTAACACGTCCAAAAGACTGGTAAAACTCAACAGCAGATTCTAAACGAAGTCTTAAAGGCGGTAGCAGCGTGATCATTAATTTTTGACGCAGTTTATTCTATTATTTTCCTATGTTTTTGTTTTAACATTTTTTCAAGTTGCATTTGCCTTGGTGGGCAGCCCACTAGATACCTTCCTTAAATCCATCCACAACATAGAATGCCACATGGAAAATGAAAAATGAATCGGAAACGAGTTCACAAGTTATAGTGGATACAGACAAGAAGCGCCTCAATCAAGGGGGGTGCGAAGGGTACCCGGCCCCAGGAGGGTGCGAAGGCACCCGGCCCCAGGAGGCAAGGGGCACAAAATTCAAAGCGGTGGGGGAGGAAGGCAAATTTTTGCATAAAAATACTACAATTATAGGTCACGTCCACGAACCTAAAATTGTTTAGTTTTGGGAAGCCCTAGCTTTTATCCTTGCACACCTAGTAGTAGTATCTTTGCAAGTAGTAATGTTTTCGCAAGTAGTTACGTTTTTGCCAGTAGTAATGTGTTTGTAAAGCGCTGTAGAGCCTGGCTGAAACAACAAGAGACTTGCGAAGAACATAAGCAAATATAAACAATGATGATTCAGAGACCCTCCAAAAATCGGTCACCTGTGCTGTCAACTTGAAAATGGCACGAGAATTACTGCTGTAAAACAATTGCTTAAAACAGATAGTGCCAACAATTTACAATTTTTTAGACTATTCCTTTACACAATTTTATTAAGCGATGTAGGTATAATATATTAAAAATAATAAAGGATTGCAGCATATCTTTATCAGTATTTCACCAGTCTTCTGTCAGTTGGATGAGTACCGTTGTTATTTTTACTACGAATTAACCATATTAATTGAGAATGTAACATACAAGAGTACTACCTTTATCCGATTTTTAGTAATAATTAGGTGATATCGTAATTATTTGCTTTTTTCACCGTCATTGAAATCTGTTTTTTTTTTTTATCAGATTTCAATGCTAGATTTGGTCGATAAATTAAATAAAGTTTCCATGTATCAAATTTCATGAAATTTGGTTTAGACATTCAGGAGTTATTTCACGAGAAGACAGAAGGAATTAACTTCTATGTGCTTCTCGCTTAGCAAAATGAACCTACAAAGGGCACACACAAATTAATTAAGAGGCAGAGGCAGACAATTAGGAAGCTAAATTAGGAATTTGTTTTAAACGTTTAAAATGCCCTGCATAATGCACTTGTGTAATGTGCTAGCACGATTTATAAATATTAAAATACACCAGGGAAAGCCAGTCATCCAGACGGGTGTAATAAATGTGTGGTTTTGTCTGTCATGTCGTCCATGCTTCATCAAAGTAGGTTTCTTTTAATCACAATTTTGCACATACTAGTTAACACCGATTTTCGTTCACTTCGCTTGTTCAATCAGCACATCCACCATACCACTTTAAAACCTTCTTACCCCTTGCCTTCAATGACACATCAAATTTCTATAACAGACACTGGAGAACAAGTACATATTTCCAGTTTGGTGTCGTATCGCTTCGCTCGAGGTAGTTACTTATTGATCTGCACATACATACACGAGTCTATCTCAAGCGCCAAACAAACCTGTACCTCTTGTATAATTAAGATTTGGATGCCTGCCTATTTATTGAATGTTTGTTAGTGTCAGCCCAGACTCCCATTTCCCATTTGTTTTAAAATGTAAGATTCATGAAGAAATCCGCATCGTTTCAGTTTTGTTGGCTCAGAGTGCAGTAGCATGTGTATCGTGTTAAAATTGAAGAGAAAAACATGTCCGAAATGTCATACCACTGTAAAACCTTCTTCCTTCTTGCCTGCAATGACAGTCTGGTGCCACCGAATTTATGTGGCAGGCACTGTGAACAACTGCCTATTTTCAGCATTGTTAAAACACTGATACCAGCACTGATTCCAACACTGATTAAAACAATGTAAACCAACGAAACTGATCATTCACGGGCCCGTAACTCCAGAATGGCCCAACCAGTTAAAACTCTGATGTGAATGCGCAAATCTGCATTATCACACACCAAACATTAACAATGGAGAAGCTACAAAAAAATCACAAAATACGGCCAGGTATTAAAATTTTGCATAACTAGTGTTAACTGTAACATCAAATAATAATAATAAACACCACTAATATTAATAACTTTAACCCTTAGAATATTGGATAGAGATAAGTAACAATACAATGACATTTTCTTGACTAAACACTGCTTTTAAAATAATGTGAAGAATGAAACTTGCTTTTTTGGGATCCATGTCATCTAAATGATTCATCATGAATTGTACGGTGGACGAATAATCAGCAGAGTTAAATTCATAAGGAATATTCCAACCCAGTGGACCATATTTTCGTCTTTCCTGTAAAATAATTGTAAAAATTGTAAAAATTAAAATTATTGTAAAATAATTCATCGAACTGTATACAGGTATATACATGTTTTAAGTGTAGAGAGGAAAAGATGCTCGTAGCTGTAATGGCGATTGTCACGTCTCTAAAACATTGTGGCCACCACGTTGTATTGTATTTTTAGACCCGGGAAAGTAGTTTGGTTGTACTGAAATGTTCCCTGGACATTGAAGAATAATTGAATTGATCTATTAATGTTTAACTTTGCTTCCTACTACCTTACAACTCCTAATATCTTAATATCCTAATGTCTTAGCACTGTTCAGAAGCAGATTGGTAAATAGCGGACCGAAATGACAGATACTTGTTTTTATCATAATTCCTCTTTTTATTGGAGTATTGGACCTTCCATTCCTAGTAGCTCTTGATGCTTAGAATATTATGGGCTTCAAATTGATAATTTAACTTGCGCATCAATCAAATCACTGGAACCACGTGGTCTTAACCATTGAGAGGCCAACGTGAAAAAGCAGTTTTCCAAACCCAAAAACTTAAGGAAAAGAAGCCAGGTAGCCTAGCTGTCAAACGTACTCACAAGCAAATGTATAGAAAGTAACGTGTCTGTTTATTGTTTTCTACCACAAGCCATCGTAGCATGCATCTATGCATGTCTAGCTGTACACGGTTTATTCATTCATGGGCTAGCACAACAAGTGGGATGTGGGATACCATGTTGAAATCGCATGCTAGATATTCACTATACGTATGTGTCTGTAGTTAACAACATTTGGTTATCTTCAATAAATCTTTGCTGGTTAATTCCTATTCTGACCAGGTGACATGAATATTTAAACTTTGATTTTCTTTGCTTTTAAGAAGCAAAACATGCACAATTTCTAACATGTTCAAGACAAATCCCAGACTGTATGATTTCTAAATCGCTAATGTTTGAAATGTTAAAACTTCATTTACTGAACTTTGTAAGCCTACCGTCCTATGAGATGCTACTTAGTTTTGAAATTGTTTGCTAACGTTCTATAAGTGAATCAACTTAACATTAGTAATCGATGTTCAACAGTGGATGAGTCAGTATCTGGTGGCAGCAACCGCTAGGCACTGGCCCAGCTGCACAGTAAGCAATGTTGTGGTTATTCTTGATAATGGACACATCTTTGTATTTGTAACACACTCATGGTCAACCAGTAGAATTTTTTTTTAATTCAGAAACCTGTAAATAGCGATCCACCAAATGGATACCAAGCCATTTAGTCAAAAAATGACTTGTATACTGAAACCATCAACCATGCCGATCTTATTCAAAACTCGTAGGAGTGAACCAAATACTGTAAAAGTATTGTTTTCCTACTTTCCTATTCAATACATTTTTTTCCGTAGCTTTACAGGTACCTTTTTGAAGATAATATTCCCAATAACAAGCCTGTGTAGCCGGCAGAGCCGGCTTAAGGGGCAAGCGAGCAACGCGCCCACACGGAAGCACTCATCTTACTGTAGCAAGAAGGCAAATAGTGGATTGAAAGTCCTTCATACTGCGTCAAAGTAAAGAGAAACACGGGGTGAGAACCTATGCTAGTGCTTTGAACCTTCGGGAATGATGTGGGTCGATTGGTCGAAGCGTTGCACGAACCGAAACTGAAACTAGTGGTACTTATGGCTGGCATTTTTGTCAGCAGGTGTCAGTCTGTTAGGAAATGAGAAACGTAAAACGGTGAAATGGATATTCTTTTCTGCCCCCCCCCCCTTGTCCACCCACCCCCCCTTTTATTTTTCTTTCCCCTTGGGGAAGTACGTTTTAGTTTCTTTGTGGGTTTTGGTCTTTGTACAGCAGTACCGGCTGAGAAGACTATTGCAACGACTTTGTCCGTTCGTCCGTCCATCCGTCCGTAGCTTTTTTCAACTTCGCAACGGTACCAGATATTGACGACCATTGTTTACAACGTTAGATTCAGTGTGAGAAGTTAGTAGTAAATAACATGGCAAATTAAGACATTGTTACTTCCTCGACAAAACTAAATTAAATAAAAACATTTGATCGTCGAATTAAAATCCTAAGGAACACTCAATAAAAACAAATGGATTTTAGCTTCGTTTAAAAGTCTCGTCGCATTGTTGCATGTATGATTAGGCTTATCGTCGATATCCTGCTACTTACGAAATTAAATCTGCATTTATAAAATTAGGCCTAAAAATGAAAATTAGGCCTAAAATCATGTTACCATGGCAACTCAAGTTGCTACGAGTCGCTGTTGGCTTCATCAACAGCGTCTCACTCGTCACTTCCCTAATACCACTGATCTATATAGGCTACGTTGCGCGTTACGTTGTAACACTGTAAATGTGTGCCTGTAGGGTCACCGTGTTGCAAAAATGAATAGGCTTATTGTAGGCTGGTTAAAATTAGGCCTAAAAGCTGAGAATTACGCCTAAAATATAAAATAGGCCTAAAAGCTAACACATTTTTAACCGACAATTGTGATGGCTACTGATTTTAGATTATTATAATAGAGATAGCTGTTGTAGTGCATGATAGAGGTGTGCGCCTCAACATTGGAAGTGGAGGAACTGTACAGAAGACCGGTGCAACTAGGTAGTCGCTGTAGCCGCTTGTTTTGTTTGGTGTTGCTGTTATAGTTAGTAATGATTTTTTTCCCGTTTACGCGGCTGTAATTTTTCATTTTTGCAACTTTATTTACTGTTTTTGTGGTTCACGTCCTATTTTGTAATAAAAAAGTGAAATGGATATTGGCTTGAAAAATGAAAAATGTTCGTTTAATGATTCTAATCGAACACGAATGAAAAGATCAGAAAAAGATGCATTTAATGCTACACTTACGACCCTGGGGGCCTCAATTACTGAATCCGCATAGGGCCCCAAATTATCGTGAGCCGGCCCTGGTAGCCTGAGTGGCTGGTTCGTTGCGATAGTCATCTTGGCCGGAAGATCATCAAAATATCAAGGTATGTTATCATCTAATGTGTGGGTGTACACCAGTATTTTATTTCTTCTCATGATAACTTTCCACACCGACATGCATGCGTTTTTAATATCCTAACTCGCCCTAGCCCTGGTAGAAAATCGATAATCAGTGAGTTTGATGGCGTACTAACCAGATCACCATGGCATATTCTAAGGGTGTATTAATGATAATGCTACTTTTAATTTGAGGAAGGGCTGTGATGTGGCACCCCAACCACTGGCCAACAGGTGTAGTCTGGCGGGGTAATGCTCATCTTCACTGACCATAAGGGGAATTCTCTGATGACTTTCCCCGGCACTTGTTTCGCAACTTAGATACTTCTAGTAGATTGTTCTGGAACTTTCTTATTATGTCATCTTAGTTAATAAAATGAGGAAACACTGACTGAGTGGGATGTGTGAATGCTGGTATTTTAAGAGTTGGTGGCCCCATGCACTTTAACGACAGGAACACAGAACCAAATCTATGGAATCGTTGGAATTATTTGTGACGTGCGTATGATGCACAGTGAACCTGAAAACGACCTACCATGTTTAAAAAAAAAAACAGTGTTTCGCCCTACAGCTCACCTTCCCACGATTTCACACAAACCTGCTACGGAAGATGAGTTACCATAGAACTAACGTGACTTGTCAGCGCGGCAGAGTAAACTAGAAGATGTGTGATACCAGTTTTCCTGCCCACATCACCGTATCTCTCACCACCAAGCTTCGACGATATAAAAACAAAAACAGTGGAATAGAGCAACGGGCAGCACAAGTTCACAAAACAGTGTGACCGATGATGCTACATACAATGCTATTTCACCACCATATCATCTACACCAAATTTAGATGATAGAAACTTTTCATATGACTGACTATGACACTGCAACTTAACATTTGATTTAAGCTGGCCCATTCCCAGCCAGTGTGAAACCTTAGGCAAGCCATATTCAATAGGGATTAGGCATGGACCAGCCTACTACAGACAATGATTGCACTGGAGGCAGAACACAGCTATCAAATAAAAAACTGAGGTCCCTGATAGAACAGCAGACCCACAATAGTCAAACACACGAAACTGAATATAATTTTAGGCAAATTTTCTTGACTTGTTTACCTAAAACGGACAACATCACTTTACAAACCCCCAAAGATACAAAAACAAAGTGAAAAAGAAATGTATACTGACAATAAAAAGAGTAAAAAAAACACTAAAGTGGCTGGAACAACCTCAAGTTGTTCAACTTGCCACATCATGGAATGACGTTACCCATTGTTCCAGCCATTTTAGTGTTTTTTACTCTTTTATTTTAAGTATACATTTCTTTTTCGCCTTGTTTTTGTATCTTTGGGGTTTGAAAGTGATGTTGTCCACTTTAAGTGAGCAAGTCAAGAAAATTTGCCGAAAATTAAATTCAGCTTCGTGTGTATGACTATTGTGGGCTTGCTGTTCTATCAGGGAACTCATTTTTTGACCTTACGAATTCGCCTGCAAATTAAATGGGTTTTTTTTAATTCTAAAAAACTTCCACTCACAAAAATGTTATGCTAACAGTGCAATGGTTCTTTCTCAATCGTCAGTTAGATCATAATAACAGAACTCTTCTAGTCGAGGCACCTAATATCACAGTCTCTCCTTAGATACTCTGAAGTGACAATGCCACAAGTCGAGTGCGAGAATATGCCATGAACGAAAGGTTCCCTAGATTATCTGACTATGGCGCTGCACTAAGTTTGATTGAAGCTGACCCATTCCAAGCCAGTGTGAAACCTTAGTCAAGTGAGATTAGGCATGCACCAGCCTACTTGAGATAATGATTGCACTGCAGGCTGAATACAACTGTCAAATGAAAAACGTCCACTCATGAAAATGTTGCGCTAACAGTTCTTCCTCATTCGTCAGTTATATCTAACTAACAGAACTCTTCCAGTTGAGGCCCCAGACATCACCGTCTCTCCTTAAATACTCAGAAGTGACATTGCCACAAGTCAAGTGTGAGGGTATGCCAAAGGATTCCCTAGGATGAAAAGAAGAGGGGTATTCAAAGAACAACATCCAGACAAACATACTTGCTAATCCAGAGCAGGTGGTTGTGAAGGTGTTGTGGAAAGTTAGTAACGAACTGACTCGACTCCAGCTAAATTGCAGGGGTGAACTGGCCAGCTCACTGGCGGAGCAACAGACAAGCTATTACATGAACCGCAGCCGTAAAAATCTCGCTCCTTACGACATCCACTGAACGAATATCACTGAAAAAAATCTTCTAGCAATCTAGCACCGATTTGGGTATCATGTAAGCTACAAGACATATTTCTGTCCCAAAATTTTCAGGGTATCAAGACACTCGTACCACTCAGTATTAGGAAAGTATGCCAAAGCATTTAATCGACCAAGCTGTCACACATAACAACTATTTTACCACGTTTGTTCACTGAACAAGCAGGTCAATGATTTAAATTTACAGGCCCTTTTGGCACCTGGACTGGCTCCGTTAAACCTGCAATGACAAGTTTGAATTAGCGGAGTAACTTTTTAAGAGCTACAGAGGAGGACGTATTTCGTTTGCAGTACAGTTATTGTCAAAAAATTCAGCCTGAATGTCCAACAAATTTAAAAGTGTACAATTATTTGAACCTTATGCATCCAGATGTTTGTGCTTTACAGTGTAGCCGTGCAATAGAGTGTTTAAATGAACTAGCCAAAGAAGAGGGTCAGAATTGAGCAGATTTTTGATAAGGCAATGCATGTACTCGATTCCACCTACACCAGAACTATCAATGGAGCCCAGCCTGACACGGAAGATGTTGGCTGCTGCTAAAAAAAACCAATAATAATACCATGAACAGCGAACCTACTGCAGATGTCAGACTGGATACAGGTGCTTCTGACCAGGCTATGGTTGTCGGGAGTGTACCTCTCCTTGGACAATGGCAGCATTAGCTTCTCACAGTTTCTTTAAAGGAAAATACGAGCCTGCAGCTGCATCTCCACCAGTGAGCAGCTCGCACTCTTTATAAGGCAGTGCCAGTGCCAGCTTTACAGGAGAGCTCAAGCAGCAAAATCAGAGGGGAAGTAAATTAAAAAACAATATATTGACATTTAAAAATTTTTATTTACATAACTTAGTTATTCTACAAACCGGACATTTCCATCTTAGTCTACAAACCGAACCTTTGTTTTTAACTGATCATGGAAGAATTTCCTAGGGTTGCTAGAAACCGATTAAAAAGATTAATCTTTTAAAAATCGTATTATTTTCCTTTTCTAATCGTATTTTGCCCCATAGTCAACGTTTCTTTCATTGATCTATGGGAAGTTGGCGCCTTCTGTTTGGCAGAATCATGGGGACGTAGGGCAGCATTCACCAAGTATAGCCACACTTGTTTTTTTCTGCAAACGTATGGTAATAAATTCAATTGGAGGTTATAGCCACTACAGAATTAACAGCACTCGGTACAAGCAACTTAACGCAGAACTCTTTATCTAGCTCAAAATGCCCCCACGCACCTGTAGCCACCCCACCCGCCCCTTCCCCCGGGTCATCACGCCTGAAAACTGTACTGCGAAAGTTATTTCAGCTTGAAATTATCTTCACCACTCAAAAATGGGAGTCTGCCTCGATCTTTCCTGGAGCACCACATACCTCGGCGCTGTTAAGCTTTGAAAAGCCGATGCCTAAATGGAAGAGTGCCTCGGCTGCTGGTAATCCTCCATCCAAACGTGTTGTCCTGTGGCTTTCCACATACGAGTTTTATTAATTCTCAAACCCCTTGTGATTCCCTACGTAACAAACTGCTATGTCACAAGTTTAAATAGGTTTTACAAATGAAGGCTAAATTTCATAATTAATAATATGAATTATTAATTAGTACCATTCGTCGCCACTATAATTTTCTGTATTACCTACAGCATGCGAACGGGTTTGTAAGTGACCAGGACAACAACACAGATTTAAATGGTAAATGGGACAGCGTTAGTTGTTGGGCTGTGCAGCCTTACATAGCTTTTATGCAATCAGAGCATCCCCCTATGGGTGTGCATAGCACTAGCCCGATTACATAGGCCCTACTGGTAAAAAAGTATATTAGTGTGACGTGGGCAACCACAGGCACACCACAAACACACCAGAACGTAGTACATTTAAACTTACGAACGTAGTACACTAAAACGCATGAGGCTACCTGTGTTTGGGTGCTGGGGAAGAGGGATGTCCGTGACCATATCGTAAATGCCACCAACTTACTTGGGATGTTTTAACAGCTCTGTGGGCTAAAACACATGAGGATACCTCTTATTTGTGTTTGGCTGCAGGGGGTGTCCGTGACCATATTGCAAGTGCCACCTACTTACTTAGGACGTATTAACAGCTGTGTGGGTTACAGAACACAGCACAGATAAAATGAAATTAATACAACCAAATGTTCTTTTAAAACTTAACTTACTTCTTAATCGTGCCTCCCTCATATACGATAGTATGTAACTTACTTCCAATTTTTAGGAATAAACAGGATGGAAAGCCTAATCGGCTTTACAAATCGGCTTTTATTTATCCAATCTATAGGAGTTGACCTAGGATCAGTGTAACAATGTGGCTTACTGGACTAGAAAATACTTAGCACAGTAAGCCACATTTATGCACTTATATTTTGTCAGAAGTGGCCTAACCTTGGTTCAAACTAGCAACTGATACCATTCCTAGATCACTGACGTAGCACCTTTATTGATATACCCACTCGTCTAGTGTCTATACATTTAAAGAAAGATGGATTTCTACTGTAAAGCTTGTGTTCCTCTTTCCTTTATATAATCTAAAACAAAACCCACAAGAGTGAAAGAACCCACCAAGTTTCAGCCAATCAAAGTAGTGACATCATAGCCAAAATGGCTGCCACCAAGTTGCTACATTAGTTGCCAAGCTAATCCCACCGAGTATTAGATCAAAGGTTAAATCAACTAATGTAGCAACTTGGTGGCAGCCATTTTGGCTATGATATCACTATTTTGATTGGCTGAAACTTGGCGGGTTCTTTCACCCTTCTGAGTTTTGTTTTAGATATCACTTCTTTTGTAGTATTTTTTCGTGGCATCTTATTTTAGCCATTACCCAGTTATCTACTATCTGGCCAAGTTTGGTTGAAAAACATTGAATACGGACGGAGATATTTTTTTTTTTTTTTAGTTTTGCTGCAGTGAGGACTTCAATCATATAAATTAAAGCGTTTGCTGATTTGCATTCAACCATTAACAAAAATTAGTGCAGACTGCGGATTTATTAAAAGCTTAGCGGCCCGAAGCTATAGTACGCCCTACTACAAATAAGTAGCACGTCCATTTTATCGACAATGTGTTGCCGATTATTTCTGGCAGTCCGTTTGCATTGTTACTCGTTTAACACTAATAACGAGTAATGCTTATTTTGATCACCGGTGGCGTTTTTCCAACATACAGAAAAATAGCATTACAAATTATTGCAATCTTTTTAGTTAATGCCTCCCCAAACGTCAACCCATGAAAGGAACGTATTGGTGTTAAAATAGTGTTGAATACCAAATTTCATTCGTATCTGTCGTGTAATTTATTTTATATGAGCGGAATTAGTAGTCAGTCGTCAGTTTATAGTAGTCAGCTGAAATTAACGATCTTCACGCACTTTTAAGACATTGATACAGTTTATGCACATGATTGAAATACGACAATTCCTTGTCAGGGTACAAAGACTGCCCATTTTCAACAATTTTCAAGCTGTTTTGCCGCATAGTTATTTATCCTCGCCATCGTGAAATACGCTCAACTCTGGTTTTTGTTAAAATAACAAAAGCTAGTGGTCATGCAACAACAATGCAGGAAATAAACAATGACTTTCTTACAATGAAGTGTGACAATTATTGAACTTGGTGGAAGGACGACTAGTGTGGTCCTTCATTACAGCGATTTGTGTATATTTATTTTGGTTTGATTAAGTGTTAAGTAAACGAGCAAATGAGAAAAATGTTATTATGACTATACATAATTATAGCAGTCCCTAGACAAGTGACTGGGCCTTGAAAAATTTGAGGTATTCGCCTGTTCTGAAGAACACATTGCGTATTTCGTAATGACACTGACATCGAAATAATATTTTATCTTCACGTTGCAATCACATTCCATACCAAGTATGTAGCAGTTAATATGAACCAAACGCAGTGGCAACAAGTATTACAAACAACTAAAAAGTAAACCTACATTACAAGCACTTTACCCCTTTAACGCTATGATCTCACTTTTAAAAATTGTACAAATCTTGTTCTTAAGAATCAGTATATAGCAGTAATGACATGCACTAAAAGTATGTTTAGTATGTTTAGCATTTAGTATAGTTTGTTCCCAAAATAAAAAGAAAAATACCTGTACGCAAGTATGCATAAACGATATTGCATAAAGCATCGGTTTCCACTGAGGGTAATCAGAATAATCCAGTTGCTCTTGTGTCATTGCTACATAAGTCCTAAGAAGGCCTGCTCTCATACCTATAAGCAGAAATCATTTTCGCTAACTTTGCATTAATGTTTGCTCTCATACATTAACTGATAGTTTCTTCTAACCTTCCGGTGGTTGATTTGTGAATTTGATAGCCATTTGAAGCAAGCTAATGGGAAATTCTGGATGCGGTTCAGTTGTTAACCACACCCGAAAATCATCATGTACATTTTCTGCAGCCATAATTGTTTCCAGCAATTCGTCCATGTATAAAAGACCCAAATGGCAATTTTGTAATAATGTCCATCCACCCTGAAAATGTAAAATGAGCAAACTGTATCATTCATACTAGAAAGAGTGGTGGCGGGCTTTCAAGGGAAAAGGCAGGAAACACTACGAATAAACTAAGATAAACCATTTCATTATACATATTGTTACGTTGCATAATGGTTGTGGAGTCTCACACCATCTCTAATACAGGGTGAGGCAACTGAAGTGTCCGGCAACAATGTCTTCTAAAGACGTGTAATTAGCTCAAATCGAAATACCTACTAATACTAAGCAAACCCGGGCGGATGTAATGGCTGC
>JAHWFP010120503.1:46111-63934 GCA_023313725.1 Lithobius niger | reverse complement strand
GCTGCGCACACAATAGTTTGGTAGTGGTGGTTTAAAGATGGTTTAGGTGACAGTTATCGTTCTCTATTCTTAACGTCTTGCTTTTCCACTCACCTCGTTGTTTCCATACCCAGATTTTTTCGTCATTCTTGTCACTTTTGTCAATCTTGTTTCCCATCAATTTCCTCGAGCAAGGGGGATTCCGGAACAAAAACAAAATGCCCAATTTAACAAAAGCGGCTTTCACCTTTTTTACCCTTGTGGGGCAGGTGAGTTGGGCGCTACGCTTTTTCAGGAATTCCCCCCCCCCCCCATGCTTTAGAATTGATGGGAAACAAGATATTGAGCTCCAGAACGACAAAAAAAAAACTGGCTAATGGAAACAACGAGGTGAGAGGAAAAGTGAGACGTAAGAATCTAAAATGACAACTGGTACCTAAACCACCTTTAAACTACCACTACCAACCCAGGGTTAAAAGTCAACAAAATCAACAGCTTACAAGGGACCTGAAACTCCCGCAATTTAATCGTGTGGGGCCACCAGTATTCAAGGTTCAGGAAAACCCAGCCAAGGAACCTCTGACTTTACCAACTGTTAGAGAGGGGTGGTGTACTGAGTCCCCTGCAGTTAGTGCACGAAGAGTGACGTGGGTAGACTGCTTTGGATTAGCACTAAAGTTGGAGAACGCATGGATGCCACCAATGTAAAACACCATCGTAGTACTATGGCAGCCCATGCTGACAAATACAAACACTCCATTCATTGGAAGGCCACAAAGGAGATGTTTCAATCTAAAACCTCTAACGAAGCACCCCTCCGTGCCTTGTAATCAATAGCCATCCAGGATTGCCAATATAAAGTGGTGGCTCTCACGGAATGTGAAGGAGCATTCCCACCTTCGTACGACTCGGTACCCCCGAGCTCTTTTGAAAATTGAATAACCAGTGGAATTAGTTTCTTTCTCTACCGGTTAGGGGAGCATGAGCCCGAACCAGCAAAGCTGACTCGGTGCCTATTGCAATATTGCTCGTTTTTAAAACGTCCCTTTGTCAAGAATCCATTGGTGTGTGGACGAGTGTCTCGGGTTTGAGCGTGAAGAAGGTAGCTGTGAAATTGAGACATCGAAAATTCACAAGTTTTCGCTGGGGAGAACTTCCTTATTTTGGTGAGAGTAACTAACGTATTGGCATGTCTCATAACCAAAGTATAACAATCGAGAAATCGATTTTCGCAATTCTCAACTGTAAGCCTGTTTGTTTAAGGGTGTGACGTTTTCTCTTTTAAAAGAATTAATAACCTTACTTTCTGCTTTTTGCTGGAAGAAGATGGCTTCAAAGGCCTTTTAAGCCTTACCCGAAATATGCAGAATGACAGGATTATTCTTCTAGTTGTATGTTATTGCCAATACTTGTGGTGGATGAGATTGTTACTCAAACTGCTGCAAACATTCATGACTTACCTAAAACTTTTTTTTTTATATATAATCCTTAATCATGTATCAGACCTTAATGGCCAGTCTTAGGCCTAGTCTTAGGCCTAATATTATTTACAGCAATTTATGTCGATTTTTATATCCTCCGTTGAGCCTTATGGGTGTATTTGATTTGTTTCCTTCTCCGTAATGTATGTTCGAGCACATTTGGTCGCATGTAGACCTGGTCGCGGTTGTGACCCTAAGGGCAGGTTTATGCAAAGACAATTATTTTCTAGCTTACTAGCGTTTACTTGGTTAAAACTAAATCTGCTGTATGCTTCTGAGGAGAATGCGGCTTTCGCGTTGTCTATACGTCGTAACCATGGCAACAACGCGGACGCAGATCTTTTCCTCGTGCCTCGAGACACGACGTACGAAGTGTGCAACATGACGGCGTCGATTTACGACAACTAGGAAACAATTTTTACTGCAGTACAGAACGGCGGACTGATTTCTGAATGTCAGCATTCGATGATTTGTTGTCGATTCGATTACCCCAAAATGTACGCCATGTTGGATTTTGAATTCTCGCTGCGAGCAGATATTTATTCTACCGTCGTCTGATCATTGCTAGAAGCTGTTCTTTGAGCGAGAATAGCAAATTTTGGAAATAGCGTAGAATGACAACAACGTTGTAGCAATGTTTAAAATTAATGTGGCACTTTGTTCTTTATCCGTGTTGTTATTTATAATACATTTAATTTTTTTACCTATTACAGCATTCATTCAGTACAAACTGGAAACTATAATCGTAAACAAATAACGGTTGACTAGCAAATAGTGTTAGGCGAGCGGGAAGGTCTCGTTGCGTAAACGCGCCCTAATTGCGATATTCAGAGCCCAATTATATGTCAAATATCAAATATTATACTAGACATATCTTTTGTAAACTGCGTAAAATACCGTACGTATTTTTCAACTGATCCATAATACATAATCACGAATAGATTAAACCACTGGAGTGGATTGGAGTTAGAAGGGCTTGATGCCACTTGTCCCTGTCAAGGTTATGAATAACAATGTCACAATGAGATTTCAACAGACTATGGCGGTACGAGTCTGTATATAGGAAAATAAATGTTCTTTCAAAAAAAAAATACGCAACGATGTAATATACATCAGAATTCCTCTTTATCGACATCATGCGTGCGTATAAACCGCACTTTGCAACGGTTTGCACGTACCTACTGATTGCAGACAGACATACACACAACAGAGACAGGCAAGACTCGGATTTGTGTGTCTTTATGTTAATTTACGAGTGCGCACTTCCGTTTGCGCACTTGTATTGCTCTTTTTGCAGCGATCTGTCAAAACACCATGTGTAATAATTTGTACATTTCGTACTAAATGTGACATTCGCCAGACCCAAAATACATTCAGAGCGGTGGGGGAGGGGGTGTTCAAGGTCGAGGCTACTATTTTCTAATTGTGTACTCTATTCAGTCGTGAAAAAGATTGAAATTTCAAAAGAGGACCGGAAAAAAACATCCTAGTGTCAAATGTGCCAGTCAGGCGAAAGCAGTTTTGCATCCTACTGAGTTGCGTGTGCACTGTACGAAGTTATTGAAACGAATGAATAAGGTAGTACGTACTTTGAATGCGTTTCCGGTAATTAATTGGTAAAGTTGAATAGTTAAATAGCTTTGAGCTGTTAGCAGAAAATATGACTATAGGTAGTGTACGGTTGTGCGGATTGGATTTCATACGGCCCATTGCTGGTACTTTATTCTGGTGAAAAGTCAGTGGGTAAAAGAAACAGACAGAGGTTACTTCACCAATGTTCGGTAAGTTTTGTGTTCACGTTTGTTTTGGATAAAAGTATCTGTTTTAAGTGTTGTTAGTAGTAATTTCTTCGCTGAGATGTTCTAGAAAAATGTGGGACATTTTACGGTAGACACGCACGTATTTTTATATGTGTATACCATAAAACGTCCCACATTTTTCTATTTATATAAACCATGTGAGTTTTTATTTATATTTATATTTATATACACCGACTCAGCACATGAGTTTTTATTCATATAAACCACCTCAGGACATAAAAGATGCTTCTCTGCACGGCTTAAGCCAAGTTCACACTGAACAATCCGATCAGTCGTCCGACGACCGCCCGGAGGGGGGGGGGGGGGGGCCAAAGAGTTCCTCCGACGTTCCTCAAACGGACTGTCCTGTTCGCATTCAACATGTGTGTACTGATAATCTTCTTCTTAATCATTAAATCTTATGGTCGGTTTGTTTATAGTGTCACTTCTTCTCCTGCAGTAGGAAGACTAGAAACGTGAGAAAGGGACAGGAAATTACTCCGGATGTCGTTTAGGCGCATTTTCGTAGATCTAGGTAAATGTTTTGCCCTCGAAAAAAGCGGAAAAAAACTCCTTTGGGCTATTGTTGAAACGAATTTTTTTCGAAGTTGATTGTTAGCTTCGGAATATCATATTTTCCTGCTGAGAGGACGGTCCACAATTGTTGCGCCACGTAGGCGGCGCGTGGTCCTGTAGTGTTTTCACATGGGATCATGGCTGGTAATCCAAATATCTGTCATTCAAGAATGCGGCATGTGCGGCACACTGATGCGACGACGAGTGGCATTTTGGATATTTCAAATTCGAACTACTCATTTGAACGTAAATTTCAGTGGCGTAACTACAATGGGGCAGAGGAGGCAGCCGCCTCCGGGCCCACTGACTTTGGCCATCTCCTCACTGGCCCCCCTCACTGGGGCCCCCTCACTGGGCCCCCTCACTGGCCCCAATTTAAAATTTGTTTGTAACCGCGAAATGTGGGAGTAAGTTATTGTTATAGTATCGTAAAAAACGTTTTCGTGTGTCGAAAAAACGTAATTGTTTAATTTTTTTATGAAGGGTGGGGGTGGGGGAGGGGCGCTCCACTGGGCTCTTACCTTATGTAGGAAAAAATGCCAATTTTTTTAATGAAGGGTCCACCCGGCACACGCCGTGTGACAAAAACTGCATTTTTTATGAAGGGAGGAGAGGGAGGGAGGCGACCTCCGCCAGGCTTTTGCCTTGTGTGGGAAAACTGCATTTCGTTGCTTGTTTTTTTTTTTTTTTGACGGTGGCTCACTGGGCTTTTGCCTTGTGTGGCAAAAACTACACTTTTTTTTTTTAAAAAAAGGCGGCCACCACTGGGCTCTCGCCGTGTGTAGCAGAAACAACATTTTTTTCCTGAAGGGGTGGCCTATACTGGGCTCTTGCCTTGCGTGGCAAAACTGCATTTCATTTTTTAATGAAAGGGTCCCTCCACTGGACTCACCTTGCGTGGCAATACCCGAATTTTTTAGGGGGGGGGGGGAGCCTCTACTGCACTGCCGCCTCCGGGCCCCAATTTTGAAGTTATGCCTCTGGTAAATTTAACTAAAATTACGTAAAAGGTTCGAAAATATGAAATACTAAATGCTAAATTAGCCCTACTTAAATAAAATATATTGATAACAGAAATGGGTGTCAGAAATATTTCTGCTTTTGTGTTTGCAAAACATCGATATTCGATCAGTAGTGGGCACTTTATGCCCTTAGTTAGTACTCCACTCAGCAGCAGACCAGCCTAATTCTGGTAAACACGAATAGTTTGTAGGTACGATTTCGTGCTGCGTGTGAGTTGCTATAAAACCGCGGGAAAGGGTTTGTTCACTCTGTCAACAAACCTTTGAATTAATCTTTGCCTAATAAGGCGTCATTGTCTTTTGATGTTTTACAACTATTTCCCCACTGGGAAAAGGGGGAACTGAATTAATGCAGAAACACGCTAAGGCACACAAAACAGGACGTAAAGAAGACATTCTTAAAATAAGTGAAACAAGATAACGTATGTATGGGTGGTTTAAGAATTTATAGGGGGTTTGGTGGTACTAGCACAAATAGGCGACGTGCGGTTACTGGTGTTCAGCTCTGGTGTTGATTATACTGTGCCGTTTACGCAGCACAATTTATTTTAATAAAAAAATAATGTGTTCACGCCAGGAGTTAGGCCGGGTTTACCCAACGACTCGCCTTTGCATTCTCGCAGCTAGAATTTAATCGCAATGGCATAGTTGTCGTTGCCATGGTAACGACGCCGTCTGGATTAGCTAAATCCGACGTCGTTAGCATAAATGCTTTAAGTCTTATAATCCGTGGAAATAAGATAAAGAATTCCTCATGACGAAATATTCGCAGTCCCTTCTGAACTCGCATTATTCAGTGTTTTCATTGTGAGTCGACAGAGCTAAAACCTCCGCCATGTTGGAATTTCATATGATTTCTAGCTTCTAGCTGCGAGAATGCAAAGGCGAGTCATTGCGTAAACACGCCCTTAGGTGGACAAATTACTAACAAGAGTTACTAACATAAACAAAGAGAAATGAAAGAGTAGGCACAATCTGTAGTTTGATTAATGACTTACGAAAAACGCGCACTACAATAATCATTATCGCCCGCCTGATGAATTAGCTGATCGCTTTTTTGGTGTGGAATATTTCTATAGGCAGCATAAGACTTGCAAAAAAAAAATGTCGGCGAGCGCGGGGAGACGACGCCGAATGAGCGAGCATTAACGAGCGACTCGGCTAGTATAAAATAATAAAGCGTATTTAGTCCGTTTTATTAAGCAAGGAAAGTGTAGCGAAATTATACGTGAAATAAAATGGACTAATGACTCCGTTGGGTTTATTTTGTAGATTTAACGCGCTCCCAGCCGAAGCCATGGCACCAGAGGTGAGAGCGACAATTTTGCTTGGTAATTCCAATCGGAAATTCCTAGAAACTTTTACATGCCACAATCGACAAGCACGAGGCATAACAGGGCCCTTCCCTAAATACCAGGGGGCTGGGGGTCAGGCTTAAACCAAGGACCTTTGGCTCTTGACAGTCGTGCCACCATAGCCATCATGCCCCACAGATGCTATAATACACGGGGCAGAGACCTATGTGTTCTACCTGTTATATATTATTTTCTCTAGAGAGCAGTGACATTTGCCGCCATATTGGCACCAACCAGTATGGGTTTTGGAGGGCATAACTACAAGGTGCACTACATAAAAATGGAGGGAAAAACAACGGAAGAGCGGATTTCTTAGGCTTAAAATAACGTTGTTTTCTCCAACAACAAAAATAGCGCG
Source organism: Lithobius niger (assembly GCA_023313725.1). Lineage (NCBI taxonomy): Eukaryota > Metazoa > Arthropoda > Chilopoda > Lithobiomorpha > Lithobiidae > Lithobius > Lithobius niger. The sequence goes on along the minus strand of JAHWFP010120503.1, from coordinate 57,364 downwards.
TTTTGGGTTTTAAAAAATCACTCTTCACAGCATCGGCTTCAGTATGACGCCCTTCTGTTTTTCTCTGAAGTGCCCCTTGCAGCTAACCTATTGAGGCTCCAGCATAGAGTTATATACAATAATACTACGTCGTGTCACTGCTCTATAGAATACTGTCAGTATTAAACTGTTGTTATTAAATATTGAGTGTTCTATGGAGAAAGGAATACCGAATAACAGTTCCATGTATAAAGCTGCAGATGCGAATTTTGCTGGATGCAATCTGATGAAGAGAACTTGTAAGTATTAGGATACGTGATAAGACAAGTATTACATATCTTGCATAGTATATCTTATAATCATCTCTGTTCTCGTTTTAAAAAACCACAACAAAAACACATTTACCACCCTCAAAGAACACAAAAAGGCCCTACACTTGAATTTTCGGTGAGTCTCCTTTCACCTTCATCAGAAGTTGTGAACAAAAATAAATTAAAAGTCACCTCACAGCACCGATTTTCATCCTGTGAAAATCAATGCTCCTTAAAGAGAAATGCTCACTCGGCTAAGTTGGGCTTTTTGCTTTTTGGTGTGACGTACTTCTGGTATTTGCAGGCCTTTGTTTTATTTTAGCCATTTTTTTTTTCAAATAGGCCAAAGTTACGTATCATTAATAAATTATAATTTTGTAATATTATACTAATAGGCTTTTGTTTGCGTTATTATTTAGTGTGTATTTAGTTATTTTTAACTTCTTTCCTCATCCGACACTAAATATGTGAGCCATCGACTAAAAATAAAACGGCACGTTTGTCACGCTGGTTGGGCTGCCGCCGCTAATAATTCTGACATTGTTTACAGCAATAATTACTGCTGCGCAAAGCGCCTTCCCCAGATTACAAAATGTTAATAATAAAGCATTTAACTGCAAGCCAAACAATCATCAGAGCGATAGTTTTTAACAATAATCAAAAGATTCAGCCAGTTTGGCAATGCTGCCGCTGGTCTAATACTAGTCATGAAAACGCCACCAACGAAAATATTGAAGCGCACACCTTTGTCACGCACAGCGACAGCAATCTTAAAACCACATTATAATCCACCAGTACCTATCACAATATTGTAGGTCAAAAAGAGTTAGCTCTTAGGTCTACTTTAGCCTTTAGGCCTAATTTGTAGGTTTTAGGCCTAATTTGTAGCTTTTAGGCCTAATTTTTAGTTGTCATTTTTATTTCGTTAGTAGCAACTGCGTTTGAGATTAGGCCTATTCATTAATGCACCACGGTTTCGAGCCTACGTGTTGCCGTGGCAACGAGGAATGTTTACACTATTAGACGCAGGTAGGTTGTTGTTTCGTGCTGCGTGTAAATACATCGACTGCTGTGAAGTTTCGTTTTATATGTATAGCTTCGCCGTGATACGATGAATCAGGTTTCATATTCGAAATTCCCATCGCTAGTGCAAATGCAGTTTAGTCGCCATGCTGAATGTAATCCCTCCAAGCATTCTTTTTTTAAAATGGTGCTAAGGTGTATCGTTAACGGAATCCTTTTATTTTTTATAGTTGCGATGTTCCAGTAATGGTTAAAATGCGACAATCAAATGTTATTATTTCATTGAATTACGTCGAAAAAGGTTATCAGCTAGAAAGAAGCAACCAAAATTTAATTTGCCGTGTTTTTTTTAAGTTCACTTGACAACCATCAGCATGGTGTATGCTTCGTCGGAATTCCTTAACTATTCACGATTACAAATTTACAATGGTGAGTGTTAGAAATAAATTCGAAAATTAGTTTTTCTCCCGTAATAATTGTTCAATTTACGGCAAATTTTGGCTCAGCAATTCTTTTTGGGGTATCAAGCGTTGTACCAAATTTTTGGGCTCCACCCAGACTAAAAATGTGCAATCAACCAACCAACCAACATTTTGCAATTTGGTGTCCGTTATAGGCTATGCGTCGCTCGCTCGCTCCGCCAATTACAGGAGGTTATAGCGTTCTTAATTTTTTTCTTATTTTCTTCCCATTTGCTACATTTATTTCTCATTTACGGAATTACGGTTCTCTGTTGTTTTTTTTAAGTGATCTTGTTCAAGTTCTTTACGATCTGCTGAACAAATTGAAATAGGACTTGCAGTATGATTGATTTTTATTTTATCTTTTATTTATTTATAGTTGGCACAGTTTGCCTCTGAACAAATTTTAGTAAAAAAAAAATAGGAGGAAAAGCTGACGGCTCAACGGAGTTAAATAAATACAGATGCAAACCTATTTACATTGCTTTTTGGACTTATATGTTAGATTGCCTGAGTGGGGAATCGAACCAATGACCTTTAAAACCAAAGACGCGGTCCTACCACTGAGCCATACTAACACAGCCTACCGCTGGGCCGTGTCGGTCCATACCATACCAGTCCAATTTTCCTTAAAAGTCCATACTGGTGTCAAAGGTCGTGCATAAGTTCGAGTCTCCGCTCATGCAGTCTGACATATAAGTCTAAAAGGCAAAGTCAGTAGGTTTGCATCTGTATTTTATTTATTTTACTAAAAAGTTGATTCGCTGCTTTAGATTAAGTTTTATTTCAAATATAATTTGACATAAAACTTAATCTGACAATTTCTCTGTCATGTCGCTGTTAAACAGTGAAATGACAGAAATCGTCACGGTTAGCTAAAATGTATTGCGTTGTTTACCAATATTTTATATAGATAGAAATAGGCTATGGAGGCTAAATACGCTATATTTTAAAATAGCTTTATTAAAAAATTAAAAATGTAATTTAAAAGTCATGTTTTTTTTTTTTTTTGTTTTTTTTGCTACAACCGTGTTTTTTTGGTAATTTCTACCAAAACAAAATCTTAAATTTTTACGTTCAAAATTCCTTTATTTCCTATTTTTTTTGCCTTAAAATCCGTTTCGATCTCAGTACTTAAACGAGACTCGGAAATGCAATAATTTTACTTGTCATTTCAGATTGTTTGTACCAACAATGATTTCCCACTGTCGTTATCTGGTCATTGTCCTTGTGCTGTGGACTACTTTACCGACATCGAAAGCATCTGATGACGTAGTAACCACAGAATCTCCACAAGAGAATGAAGCAGAGACCAGTCCATTTCCAGAAGACGATGGATACAATAACGAAGTATACAATTCAGGAGCGAGTGGCCAGAAATCTGGCAGTAATGAAGGAAATTCTTCCGAAAGCGAGAGTTCTGAAGAAAGTTCAAATGAAAAAATGGCCTCCCCCAAACTATCTCCTATGCGCCGTTACAACGATGATCGCTACTGGATTCATCGTTATCATGGTTATGATGGTCCGTATGGTAGCAGACGGTGGAATCAACCAAAATGGCAAAACTTTGAGTACTCACGATGGCGCTCAAGCCACTCAGACTGGAGAAGGTACTTCCTCTGGCCACGTCAAGAAAATCGTTGGAACAGTCCACAAGATGATCAGTGGAATTTGTTGTCAACAAAATGTACCAAAGTTGATATCGAGGACATACCTGACCAGCCTCGTGGGTACAGTGATCAAGCATCCCGTGCTCATCAAAGGATACGTCCAATTCGTAAGTATTACAACTGTATTACAATTACAATTAGAAGTATTACAACATACACTTTCCTAAAAAACAGCATGATGGTATAGGTACATTACCAGAAATAGGAACACCAATTTAAGCTTCCCACAAGATTCGGTTAGCACTGCAAAACTTGGGTGAACAACCACTTAGACCTAAACCATGCGCAATGGCTGTTTGCCGTGATGTCACCATGAGTTAGCCAATGACGAACGAGAACAACGGTTGTTTGGCCGTTTGATTGGACTAGCCCAGTCACGTGATATGCACACAGCAAACAGCGATGGTGTGTGGTATAATCTTAACCTATTTTTTCTAAACGTAAAAAAGTTTTCACATTGGTGTAAAACCTACCATGTGTGTTCGATTGCAGTTTTGATCACAAAGCTGGACGAAATATCTCTTCATCAAATTTACTTTTTGAAGAGTGCTTCAATATTATTTATAACCCCGTTTACTTACATTGCCTTGAAAATATGTTCTTTTTCCATCCAAATTTCTAAATTTTGCGGAACCACCCAGAAAGGAATTCGTTCTATCCGAGGAATCTTTTCAGTTTGCATCTAAACAAACGAAAAATAGGGTTGTGTTTTTTATTTTTTATTGTTGTATTGTAGGACAATTTCCATGTTAGAGTTTTTCTAGTTTCTTTCCTAAATGTTATTGATAACTTTTCGATTCATAAGGTGACTTTTAAACTATTGTTCTTGGATGAGCGAGTGAAGTGGGAGGTTGGTTAGTGGTTTGCTGAACATAACGGGTTTGAATCTCAGCAAAAGGAATTTGTACGCTATAAATTTGACTTTTGCATCTACATAACGCGAGGACGTACGATGTACGTGTGTGTTTGTGTGTTTGTGTGTTTGTGTGTTTGTACCTCTACTGCTCCGGAACCAAAGCACCTACAAGGATGGGAGTAGGACCAAACGAAAGATAATTAAATTGCGCACAGTATAGGCCTATTTTCATAGCTGTAACTTGATATTATTACCCTCAAATATGCGAAAAACCCTGAAAAAATAACGTTTTTTTAAACCCTCTTCATGTATGTTCATGACGTCATAGCTTGTTCATGAAAACCTCCACGAGCGAAGAGAGATGATCTCTCACCTTCGTAGGAAATTACATCTGACTTTCTGCAGATGTGTCTCCAAGTGAGGGATTATCAGAAAGTGTAGTGATAAGACGTCCAAGGAAAAATCTGTACTGAGCAGAACGTAAAGAACAATATTCTTACAATAAGTAAAACAAGAAACCATATAAAGTTTATACTAACACAAATTACAAGTGATGTGTGGTACTTGGTGGTTACATTGATTCGTCACCCTTCTAAGGAAATATTTGCGATGATTGAGTGAGCGAAGCGAACGAAAATCAGCATTTGTCATCAGAAACAGCGCTTTTCTGATAAATTGCCTGATCTTTTTGCTTCGAAAGACATAAATGTTGGAATGATTTATGGTTACCATTTGTTTATGCAGTGAAGCCTCCCGAAAAACGCGTACTGCACTCTGACCATTAGCTTGATCGTTTTAGACGTGGAATGTCTGTCAGCAGCAAAAGAGTTGCAGGATGAAAGCTCCTCGAGCGTAGCGAGACGACGCGGAATGAGCGAGCGAAGCGAACGACTCTGCTAGGTAAGATATAAAAATGCCCTTTTATCAAAATTGGCTTATGCTGTCTGCTGTAAATCATGATCTGCTGAGAGAAGGAAATGTGCAACAGGGAGCGATTGCTGAAGGAACTATTTCAACACTTTTTCGATATGGAAGTAAGACAACAACCTTGTGATATACCACCACTTTATTCCGATAGTGGTCTCCAGACAGGTAAGGTCAAAGCAAATATTCTAAATGACGCGTTTTGTAAAAACTTTGTAAGAGACTTGGTAATGGAGACAACACCTTATTGCCACCCCTGACAAAGTCTTACCTTTCGTAAGGTGATTGCTCCAAAGAAAAAAATTGAAATAATATTGACATAATTCAAAAATAGTAATGTTGTGGGCCCTGATAGAGGCTACTCCACCATGTTCTACAAAAAAATGTGCAAGTCAAGTCTTCAGTAAACCACTTTTTAACTGCTTATGCACGAATAAAGCAGTTATTGAGTACTGCTGGAAGAGAAAAATGGCTCGCATCGTGACGTCACTACGACGTTCGTAGAACTATTGTCTAGTGACGTCACTTCCCACTCGAGTCGTTTATTCGAACGGGTCAGTCGTATCACTTATTCGCGTCAGGCCGGAATTTCCAGAATGTCAAGTCGATTAACAATGATTTTCGATGAGAACACGTGCCAGCAAATTGTCGGCTATGTCATTGACCAGTCTATGATGAAATTGTTTGTATATGAAGGATTCTAGGACCTTGATCAGGAATTTTCCCCAATTATGCATCCGTATGTAAAAGAAGTTGAACCGGAATTAAGCTAGTTTGTTTCAGGTTTTTACAATACTGCACGGAAAACGGAGTCCTATCTGTCGTTCTTCTTTGCGCGAACCGATAAAAACAAAAATGTCGGCTAGTTTGCGCTTCGCCAACTGCCTCAGTATTCTACGCATATTAACAATTCGGCCCCCCCTCCCAGTCCCGCAATAAAAAAATTTCCTTTTTTTTTAACAATATTTTTTTGCGAAAAAAAAAATAAAAGTAAGTTTTTTTATATTTAAAACAGTCCTTTATTTTATCTTTCCCGTGACCGTGAGGCATCCTAGTGGCCCTTTTTCGGTCTCTGGCCCGGTGCTTCAGCACCCAAAGCACCGTCTTAATCGGGCCCTGTACATATTAAAGACAGAATTCTAAATTCATTCTACGATCACTTTCGATAAAAAATAGACAATAGCGAGCTTTGTCTTTCGTCTGTTAAGATAATTTAGCTGTACAAGAAAATTAGATATTGGCTGGTCATTAATGTAACTCGTCTTGATTCGCGCACTTTTTTACTTAACTTAAAAGCTAACATGCATTATGTTTGAATAACGAATGCAATATACAGTGGTGCTCATCCTAACCCACCCACTACCCCCACCCCCTCCCCAACAAAGAAAGCTACCAAACGAGAGACTTCTTCCTGTCCCCTCAACTCTGCCAACAGTTACACACAGACAGGGGTGGTTTGTTAGTACAGACATACTTTTCATGGCATCCGGTAAGGTGGGAGGAAGTCCGGCCGATTGCCTTAGGGTCTAGACTGGGATCAACGTATTTAAGGACAAATTTTTTTTACCCTAAGCTGTGCCACAATATTATTATTTCTTTTAATTTTAATTTTCATTTTGTTTTATAAATCTAAGTATTTCCGACTGAGGTTCATTTTTCAGAATCAGTTGTTTTCTTGGGCGTTATGGTGGGATGGTAGTTGTTGACCAACCACCCCCCGGGGGCATGGAAAGCCGAAGATTGGTCAACCCATTTGGTACTAAGCAGCTAAATTGGATGAGAATTGGCTAGTGTTTAGGGCATTTAGCCGTATTCTAATTTCTTCAACGAAAATGTTTATTTACCAGCGAACCCTTCTTAGCTAACTTATTCTAGTGTTTAACGTAACTGCCTAATTTCGTAGAGAACTGTGTGAAGTGGTGTAATTATTGTAATAAACCATCTCTTGTTGTTATTGGGAAAATTCAGTTTCCAGCGTGATATTTGAGTGGTTGTAGCGTAACTTCTAATCAATTTACTAGTTGCGCCTACCCCCTTCACGAACACGAGCCTTCCCTCCAAACCTCCCCCTTCCCAGACAGTCCCCAACAGCCATAACCTTCTCTGATTCCTTATTACCACCCCCCCCCCTTTATTCACCGAAGGAGGTAGGACAAGTACCGTCCATTATTGCCAGTGACATCTAGACATACCTGCCATGATTTGGTATTGATTCTTACGGGATTAAAAAACTCTCCTTTGAACCTTTTGTGATTTTGTGAGGCCAGTTATCGAGTATGCGTGTCCAGTCTGGTCCACTCATCTTATTAAGGACATTGATCACGTTGTGTCTGTGGAGCGCTCGTTCACCAAATTGTTGCCGTGCCTCTCTGGAATGAGCTATACCAACGACTTAGTATTTTGGGAGTTGACTCTCTCGAGTTTCGCTGATTATTATACGATTTGACACTACCATGCTCCCTTTTACATCACCATTGTAACTTTATGGTCGTTTTTTCTCTATTCTCACCTCATCCAGAACTAGAGATCATCTAGTGAAATGATTTGCCTAGTCCTTTTTGCGAATTTGAAGAAAATTTATTTTTACACCTCATTGCGAGTGTCTGTAATGCACTCCCGAGTGAGATGGTATTTCATCCCTCATCCGATTTTTTTTTTTAATTGGATGAACAAAGCACAACACTATCCCTAATACGTTATATGGAACTAACCAAATGCAAACCTTAACTTTTCTGGCAGGGTCTCAGTGGTTTTTGTGTTGGGCCCTTCCTTGACCCGTTGCTTTTGCAGCATTTTTATTTTTTCGTGTTAAAACTTTAGCAATGTAGCAAAATTGAAGTAAATCCAATAGCAAACATCAGCTTTTGGAAAATCACGCACGATCGGTGAAAATTTTAAACACGGATAAATAAATTTGTGTGGTAAGTTTACGAAACTAAAATCAGCCTTCTTGAACAGATGAGTTATTTGTACCAAAATTCCTCTTGTAAAAATGCTTGGAAAATCACTAATGCAAAGTTTATGAATTGAATTCTCTTCTTAACCTTCACATATTTGTTTTTATCGCACAGAAAATAACTCTTTTTTTTTAAATATTAAACACCTTTCTGAAGAAAAAAAAACAGTATACGTCTGTATGTTTAACAATCAAAAGCGTTTTATGAAGTTCCGTCTGTTTATTATTGTTGTGCAACTTTAATTTCCTGTTTTAAATTGTTCTTAAAGAACCACTGCACGTTGAGTCGAATTATCGTCTTTTGGGAAATTGGAGGGAAAACTTAGCCTACATCTATTGGGGTCCTCATCTCTCTTACCATAGTCAAGAGAGGTGGCAATAAAACTGTAGCTTTGGAATGGACATTGATATAAGATACAAATTCTCATTTAATTTCTTATGCTAACGGTGTAATCTTTATCATTACCTCAATGGTACCAAGCAATTTCTCTGCCCTGTTTCCTTGTGGGGAATAAAAAGATAAGAACGATTGCTTAATGCGAAAAATGACAAATCTTTTCCTCAAAATATTCCCACAACAAACCCAGTTTTGACGAAGAGTTTCTTGGTTTCGCAATTCTAAAGAGAAAAAAAAATTGTATCGAGACACCGTTTACAGTTGGTATTTGGTACGATTATGTCTATTATACTTCACAGTCGACAATGTCTGGTGCTGGTGTTAATGTGCTCAGGAAAGCATACGTCTAAACACAACGTGTATCAAATAGTGGCTTTACCAATGCTGGTTAAAACAAAAAGTTTTTTGGGTTTCGTAGGTAGCTGTAGCTGGAATTTTCTTCACTATTACGGGTGTTTAATGGTGATTTTTTTTTTGGAAGGTAGCTACTTGAAAAAAAAACTGACCCTTCAAAGGTTGGAGGAAGCAAAATGTTTAAAGTGAGTTAAGGGGATGACTACAATGTTTTCGAAGGTCACCACAATCTTTCAACAACCCCCTCCTCCGCTAAAAAATCCGGCCAGATCCTTAGAACGACATTCACGCTGTGGCACCACCAGCACATAAATTGTTTTAATTTTTTTTTATTTTTAAATAATAGTTGCTAGTAGACATCTAAACTCTTATTTTGTTCTCTTGAGATACATTTGAATAATCAATCAAAAGAACAACGGCCATCCGTTACTCTGCTTGCAGATGCATTTTGAGCTACTGCGTTAAATACTGAGCTACTGTGAGCAAGCTTTAGTAGATGATGCTGTAGCCAAGTCCCACGTGAGGTTAACATCTTTCGTCCTTTCTCAGGTCATCAACGTATGTTTTGCCTTCACAATACCAATTGTAAATGCTTGGTTTCTGTTTCATTTAGCTTTAGCTTGTGATTTATGTACGGTAGTAATATACTGGGCATTTGAGGTCTGAAAATCACGATTACTCGTCACTGCAAGACATGTTATAATACATTAGTTCATTTTCTGTATTCACAGGGTAGAAACCTATGTGATTTTTGCCCAGTGCTCCACAGTAAATTCCTTTGCTGTTTCGCCTTTACGATTTCTGCCCTGTCGAATTTCGGCTCCCACTCCTAAAATATTTAAGGAAAGAGACTCACTTCTTTGATGCATCAAAGCTCCCTTGTCAGTAAACTTGAACCAAATCTGAACAAAATGGCGAACGTTATTGTGTCACAAACAGAAAAACAAACACACACAGACAAAATCCTAATTCATTCGAGTATTAAGGTGGCAAACTCGGCCAAACTTGGCCGAAAAAAAAGTTGTAAATCTAATCTACACTTTCTTGCACGGATTTTCACTGTAGGCTACTCATCATTTTCCCCATGAGCTGATTAGTCTAGCATTTGAATTGGAATAAATTGTAATTTTGTTTCTCTTTTTTTCTTTCTTCTTTTCACTATAGCTGGCAGCATGTATCAGCATATGGCGTCAAATATTAATGTATCAGCATACGACATCTACAAAGAGCATTGCTGCAGCGGAAAGACTTATCCGAAATACCCAAATGGTGAATATGCTTGCTGTGGCTCATCCGATTACGATACACTCCTTGAGGTCTGTTGTGAAGGTAGAGTCTATTCTCAGGAAGGCGGCTACAAATGTTGTGGAGAAAGCTATATCAATACTAACTTACAAATTTGCTGCTACCATCCTGAAACTGGGACTGTGGCAAAGCCTTGGCCCGATAACGCACTACAGTCAAAGGAAACTCGTTTGTTCAGCCAGTGTTGCGGAGATGAGTTGTACGATACTCGAACCCACGTGTGTTTCCTAGTTACATCTAATGATGACGTATCTGTAAATTTCACAGTAATCGAGAATAAATTCAACCGTACTGGCTGCTGCAAAGGAAAACCGTACGATCAAGACAACGGTACCTGCGATGAAACTGGGAAGGTGTATACGTTCGTGTCTGGACCCCCTTGCGTTTTCAAGCAAGCGTTCGAATTAGTGCAGAAACTTCGTCAGTCTCAGAGTTCGCCAAGATATGGCTCTTACGATTGGTACGAACAGCGTCATCGTTACCGCCATCCCGATTTTGACCGACATCGTTACGATCACCACGACAACCGATTTGCACGTTGCGGGAGTGAAAGGTATGATCCTTATACCGAAAGGTGTTGTGTCGATAGGTACGGCGAACAGAAAAACGGTACTACTGCTAAAGTTGTGAAAAGAATGGATGGTGAGTGCTGCGGCACTGAAGTATACAATTACGCAAGGCAAAAGTGTTGTAATGGGCGGGTTCACGACCGTCCACCTCACGGCCGAACTGGCTGTTGTGGGCAAGAATTGTATAATTTCGCCGATCAGTTGTGTTGTCAAGGCAGCAACACTGTTGTAGAAGCACGTGGAAACGCTAATGCTTGCTGCGGCCGTGAAGGACTACCATTCAATACCAGTAGCCATCTTTGTTGCAATAATAGCCTTGCTGAAATCCCAAAGGATAATATGTATGGTCGTTATCACAAATGGGATTGCTGTGGAGATAAAGTATACAATTCTGATCGGGGAAAGTGCTGTAATGGCGTCGTGCATAACACCAATAGCTACTATTACG
>JAHWFP010120503.1:2456-31403 GCA_023313725.1 Lithobius niger | reverse complement strand
ATTCTTATTATCCCTGAATCAGTGATGGATCTACCCGCCATGTCCAACGAACGTTTAACACATTTTTTATGAGAATAGAAAACGCCGTAACGTAATATACAGTAGAATACACACGCATATGTACCTTGGTTCTTCTTCTGTTTGAAATTCATGAAATTAATGAATTTGTTTTCACGTGGAGTGGAGAAAGCGGTACGTAACATGAAGCCACTGTTGCTATACTTTAATCATTTAGAGTCAATGTAATGTTTTAAGTTTTAAATCCGTGTGTCATGCGTCACGAGTACCGTTCACAGTTCAGTCCGCATGCTATAGAGTAGTTCATTTTCGGGGTGTTCACAGCGCAATTGGTGGCAGAATCTGCGGCTAACTGGACGACGTGTCGAATTTCTAACGTTAAGCCTTTTAAACATATAAGTAAGATGTGGGACAACGTAGTGTTACAAATAATGAATTCGAATATGACACCAGTTATCAGATTCAGCATGAGTTTCAGTGATTGTCGAAGGCGTACGCGTAAAATTTGATAATAACGCTCAAATACAGGGACGGATTATTCTGCGAAACGGCTTCTGGCGGGGGGGGGGGGGGGGGTTTGGTTTCGTCTCTTTCATTATTATAGTCCATACCCGCACAGCACGTGAGATGCGATGCCAATACCCTGTCATTACTAAGGTAAGTTGCGTTCACAAAAATACTTGCGTTATGAGACAAACGTATAAATCAGCACACAGAGCAGAGTATGGTGCAAGGTGGGCTAATGGTTAACTCGACCATCTCATACGTCAGAGGTCCCGGGTTCGAGCCTGACCTAAGCCACCCCTGACATTGTGACGCCTCGTACTCGTGGCGATTGGGGCGTGTACAGACCCTAAGAAATTCTAATTGGAATTGCTCAGCAAAATTGTCCCTCTTTCCTTCTGGCACATGCATGGTTTCGGCTGGGAGGAATAAAAGAGGCCCCAATACTGAACCCTGCGGTAGACCAGAATGTTTCCTGCTAAAATCATATTTCATGTTTCTTCTAATTTCACACATTGAAATATATCTTTCAAATAATCGTCAAAATGTCACAAAATTTATTACATAAACCGTTCTTCTTAAATGTCTCTATTAATGCAGTCCTGTTAATGGTATCAAAAGCTGATCGGCTAGTCAATAAAGAGTACACCAACACCATTTCCCTTGTTTTAATGCATTTGCAGTCTTTTCCTTAACATTTTTAAGTGCTTCAATGGTACCGTTCCCTTTTTGGTAACCTCACTGTTCACTACTTAGCGTGTTACATCTTTGAAAGATGTTTTGTAGCTGGTTTACAAAGCACTTTTCTGCAAATTTGTTAATAACTGGGAAAAGGGAGACTGGACGATAATTGTCCATATCATTTTTCTTTCTTTTGTCGTAAATTTTCTTATTACTTGACTTTTGAGTTTTGCTTGGGGGTGGAGGGCAGGATTGATAGCGCGTCAACAGCTAGGTCATTAGCGCCGACCTCCGTCACAGTACAGTGGTCCGGGTTGGCACTGCGTCACACAATACAGAAATGTTAAACAAACCCCAAATCTAGAGCCTATCGTGCAAAAATAAAAATAAAAATAAAACCAGACAGGAGGACAGACTCGTAGTTCAATTGACGTGCTAAATCTCGTTAAAGACGGAAACGTCGATGAACACCATCAAGATGGTGATATTCTGCAAGCACATAATGGACCGGAAGTGGCTGGCTACAATAATGGCATTTCAGAAGGGAGTTTTCCCTGCAAGACGAAACAATGTGTCAGGTTGGTGGGACCAATACGTAAAGGGCAACACCACCTCGTCTCGGCAACAACAGATGAGTGCTAAACCTGGACAATGCCTTTTATAGCTCGCAACTTATTGCCGCCTTGTCTGTCCCACAAAGCTTGCCAAGCAGCCTGCAACCTCAGACGAAGAGTTGAAAGGCGTCCAAGGGAACAAGGATAAAAACCCTTTCAAGATGAGGTCCCTCTTCGCATCTGCATCAGTGAGTTCATTCCCAGCTATCCCAACATGACTCAGGGTCCACAAGAAAATCACATTTTTGTTGGCCAAATGCCTGTTTCAGTAATGCAGTTCGTAAGTTTGGATAGAAAACCAGCTAAGTTGTTGGGGCTTTTTTTTTTTTTAAGTTTTCGATTGAGAAGCCGCCTAGAGCAACATAACGTGTATTTTTGAATTCTTTTAGTATTTTTAACGATAAGAATGAAGCGAAGTCTTACTTAATATAAGCCTTTCGCAAAAAATGGTGGTTAGTGCAGTTTTCCGTGTGTTCTTTTAGGCTTTATATTTAGGCTTTAGTCTTGAAACTTGGTTTATAAAATTTCGGTTTAATTTAGTTGGAATTTCTTTAAAGATCTGAGTTTTCAAAAATCGTTTTTATCGTTTCCTCAATGTTTTTTTTTGCTTATTTTTTGGCCAGTTAAAATTGTTTACCATATCCCATATTGTTTTGTTTTCCATTGTTAAATTTTTTAATACTTGTAAGTAAGGAGATCAGTTCTTACTTTATTTTTTAGTTTATCATATGGGTAATAAAGCAGTATTTTTGTTTGGTAGACCATTTATATTTTTTTTCTAATAAAGATTTAAAAAAAATAAAAGTCTGACATTTTATTTTTCCTCCTTACATCCTCTACCGGTTGCCAATTCGTCAAAACAGGCCTTTCTACGTTGTCTTGTTAGTATTGCCCTTTTAAACCTTTCGAGTTTTACGTTCAATTTTAAATCGGTACAAAGGACATACAGGAAAGTTAAGTTTTACCGGAATGAAGCTGAATGGCACAGCTGGCAATTTCTATGGTGTTCAATGTCACCATTTAGGAGAGTGTCGCAATTTAATAGGAGAAATGGGAGACAGGTTTTACGATTTGTGGATCACGTGTTCGTTCATAGTGTGTAGAAACAGGAAATATTACTGTTCAAGTCTGAGTTTATAAACGTTCACTTTTTGCTGACAGCCAGACAGTTTGTGGTAGCCCAGTATTATATTCAGGTAAGCATTTGAACAGTTAGATTACATTCAGGTCTGATTGGCAGAGAAAACCGAAATGTTCGGATTGCGGGGTCAATAGCTACGAGTTAACTCAGGGCAGGGGTGCTGCCGCCGCCGCCAAAAAAAAATGTGAAATATGTGAAAAATTGCTATTTGTAAAAAAAAATGGGAAAAATGTGATAAAATGTGAAAAATACGAGCGTTGGCGTGAAAAAAAACAAAAGGCAGAAACTGGAGTAAACTCAAGAAGAAACAAACGCAGCAAATACTTGCAAAAACAACGCTAAAATTGTATTATGAATTTGTGAAGCATGAAAAATTTAATTTTTGGAGTAGTGTTTATAAATCTTATGTTTATAAACTTATAAGTTTATAAGTTATGGTATTAATAAACGCACGAGCAGAATAATTACGTCGGTATAGTATTAGTTTTATTATGACAAATGTCAAAGGTATAATGATTTAGCAAAAAATAAAAATAAATTGCACCTTTGTCAGGGCAAGGAGGGAAAATCATGCTAGAAAATTCTTGACCGTGGAGTGTACACTGTCCCATGTGTTGATTGCCCACTGTGTTGTGTTGACAAATCTCTCGCTCTTCGGGATTAGGGCGTGTTTACGCAACGACAAATTTCTCGTTTACTAGCTTTCACTTGGTTAATACTAAATCTGCTGGCTGCTTCTCGCCTTTACCTAACGGTCGAGATATTAAAACAGTTTTTTTTTTTAATTGCTAGTGTACTTTTCGAATGAGCCAGATTTTGCAACTGCTATCCCAGCAAATTAGTGTATTTTGTGAAATCCTGCACCAAGATTCTGCTGGATCCTGCGCAAATCCTGGCAGATATTGATTGCCTGGGCCCGAAATCGGATTCAGCCTCAAGCCTTCCACACTGGTCGTATACTCGGGACTTGAAACCTCGACCGATGTCTCAAGTGTAGTCGGGTCAGTGTTCAGGCTTGTGCTTTAGTGCCACATTTTGACTGCTCGTACTAACTTGTGACTCCTGTCATACAAGTACGAGGTAGAGGGGAAAATGAGGAACGGGAGGAAGGGACAATGGCAGCCCCAAGAATGTTGTACGAAGAGAAAAGTTAACTAAAGCCCGTACCCTGGTCGCATTGTCAGGATTGGTGTCGGGTTTTGTTGTGGTTTTGTCTTTTAAGTCAGGGGTTCAAATAATCGGACAAGGTGTTCGTGGTCCAGTTTGGAAGCAGCTACACTGTTACACTCAGAAGTGCCAGACCGAATTCGTACTTTAACAAACGTAATATTTAGGTAAACACTTGTACTGTTATTTTTAGAAGGGCAGACAGAATTCTTAAGTTACTAAACGTGTTATTAACGCAAACATTCGTACTTCAAGAATTCGTAATTAACAGACATAGTATTTAGGTACATATTTGTGATGTTATATTCATAATGGCGGATAGGACGCGTGATTTAACCCCAGACGATATGAAACAGGTTGAACCTTAGACGATTTGATCGTATCTATCTATTACAATCAAGTCGGACAAACCAGACACCGGTAAAATGTACGACTCGGCGACAGACAAAAGATAGACAAATGCACAGTTGGTGCTAAACCGCATAATTCGATGGTATTTAAAAAAAGTTGGAGCATCTCCATCAGACGATGCCCTGCCATGCATACTTTTTTTTAAAATCTGTGAAACCGATTTAGTGACAGACATCTGTGATACGAAGTGATTTAAGTGATCGTCTGAAGAATACACTGGAACTATTTTAACTATCATCTAAACATTGTACGTTTTAGCCCCAACGGTACATCCGACTATTATATCTATCAGATCAATAAATTAATACTAATGTTTCCTGATTGTGGAGAACAAAATTTGACATTTATAATAATATATTAATGTTATTTTTTTTTCCAAATACATTTCAGACAAACGAAACTGAATCTAAAACCATGCGTATCTACACCTTCGTGTTGCTGTTAATAGCTGTCGCATATTCAGAAACAGGAAGAGAGAAAAAATCACTGCGATCTGAACGAATGATCTTACCCTACAGACCTCGTCCATGGATTAGTAAGTATATTAATGATTAATAAATACGCACAACGAAAACATAACAGTAAGTGCTATTTAAACTTGTAATGCTTTTCAAACACTCTTAAAAACAAAGTAGAAATCCAGAATTTTAAGCAAGATTAAGAAATAAATTCGACACTTCCATTTTCTTTACTGTTTCTTGCTGCTGTTTCCATTGTTAAGCATCACCTGAAATAAACTCTTTGTAAGGCAGATGGCCTGTGGAAGGCTACCGTCCTTGAAATAATAAATAAATAATAATAATAAACACTATCGACATTCAAAACTCATCAAAACTTAGCGCTTTGCAGATATGGGAGCGGTAACAAATTACCTAACGCGTGTAGGGGGAGGGGGGTGGTTGAGCAAATATGTTACCATCTGTTGTAATAGGGGAGGGGGGGGAGTAAGACGAAGTCTTACGTAATGCACTAGTTTCCGCAAAATTATTCTCTCCTATATTTTTTGTAAATCTTTTAGTTAAACTATTTTACTAACATCTGTATCTGACTTAATTTTTTTTCAAAATTACTGGTCAGTACGCACTAGTGCTATGTATAAACTGAATTCAGTCAAAAAACTATACAATTGGGCGGGGTGGTGGTGGTGGTGGGGGGGGGGGTTAGTAAACGTTACGTTTTCAGGTAGGGAGTACCTAAAAAAAATAGTCTACCTACGGAATTTGGATTTTACGTGTGTTTGTCTCTGAGTGTATGGTGTTTGAAACACAGTAACCTTCCGCTAAGAAAGTCTTCGTATGAATTTTTTTTTATATTCTTACTACTTTTTAGTAACGAAATATAGTACTTCAGAGACAGAAAGCGTTTGAAAACTTAAACGTAAAAATTTGTTAAGCGGAGGTGGGCATATATACAGCACATCATTCGCACCATGCCAAAATCCCATCTGCCCTTTTCCAGCCCTGGATTCTGCCCTTGTTCGTTACACGTGGGGTGCGAAGAACAGCAATGGGAGTGCCTCATCCATTCTTGTCTTATCCAGGATAAGTTTTAATTATTTCCCGAATTTTTTCAACCAGAACGAATCTGCGCCCTATTTGAGGATTTATTCGTTAATGTAGAATTGAAGTTCGTTTTTAAATGTAGAATTTTGAAAAGCACCCTTGATAAATGCCATAAATATTAAACAGGAATTAACGTGTCAAAATTTGGCTCCCAAAACGACTAAGGGTGTCACTTCTTTCCTTTAACGATTGAAAGAAGATAGTTGAACTGTTGAAGATAGATCGGTTGATAAATGAATTCGACCACTATTTTTTCCCAACATCTGACGTAAAAAAACATTTGAGTTTCCTTTTGTTGAAAAAGCTTCATCCGTCACTGATGTATGATTAGTTAGTTGCACACGTCACAACTTGCATCAAGGACGTAAAAACCAACTGTCGTGAACGTATGGTAACAACACTGTTTCCGCTTCGACAAAAGAATGTCATTTTGAGCAGATTGCATTGTTTTCAACTTAAAGCTGTGATTCTTTTATATTCCGATACAGAGTGATAAAACTACGCCGAACTCATATCCGCTTGACAATAAGTCAGGGTCGTCAATGCCACACGACGGATATAACGGACATTATACATCACGTGATACGTCGCCATAAATACTCGTGCACACAATTAATTAAACCTTTACGCAAGGTCATTCGTAGGGTTGGTATACTATAAAAATAAACTGAGATCATCATTGATCCCTTTCCCATGATTTTCCCAAATATGGGTCATGAAAATGGAAAGAGACAATGAAATCCTTTGGCTCTTACATTTAACATGCAATAAAAACGTCAAATCGTCTGGGTATAATGCATACATCAAAATAATAAATAAAATCCTGGTTTATGTTTTAAAACATAAATCATTCAATGTACGATGTTTCGACTCTCTAAACCATAGTTGTTACCAAGTAAAAAAAATTCTTATACCTAACTCATAGCAAGCAATTTTGGACGGTTGTCTAAGCATCTGGCTCCATCACACCTTAAACCTTAACCAAACAATGAAACGTAAGCAATTACAATTCTTCATAAAGAAACCCCCTTCCAAAAAAAAAATACTTACCTGAATCCAAAAAGTCCTTACACATGGATGAGCTCATGCTACATTTTGGAAAAAAGGGAGCCTCTGCTCCGTCTTGGGAACACCCCCCCTCCCCTCCCCCTCCAAATCCGATCCTGCGTCCGTAATTGATGTCACAAAAGAGGGTGTAGGTGCACACAGAACTTTAGTATCTGTCAACTGAAGGAGGGCGAGAGGAGGGGGGGGGGAGTTAGGTCACACAAGCTGTGACGTCACACATTTTTTTTCAGAGCAATCTTTTCATGCTAATTTTATTTTTATTTTCGTATTACAAAATGTTTGCATAAATATTATGCTCCAAAGACTTCTAAGACCAATATAAATAAAAATGGTGTAGAAAATTAACAATTGCCCAAAATTATAACCTTCTTCATCGGTCACAAAAGGATGGTACTTACATGTGAGTTTTCAATATTTGTGACACAATGTGACAGGGGAAGGTAAAAGGTTAAAAATAGGCAACATTTGCATGACTTCATTTGTGGATGTCTGCAAATCCAACATTAAATCCACTCGACTGTTGGTTCTTACATATTTTTGGTTAGGTATCTACGGAAACCTCTTATAAAACTTTGCTCTTTGCTCTTTCTAGGTTTAAAATGCTGACATGATTTTTTTGCGATCTTTCTAAGGCTTAAACGTGATGTGTGTGTTTTTTTTTTGTCTGTGCGCTTAAATTGTAGGGTTAAAACGCTGACGTTGTTTTTTTTTTCTGTGCCTCTCACGGTCAAAACGCTGATGTTTTTTTTCTGTGCCCTTTCTCTTGTCGCAAACACTGATGTTCTCTTGTAGCAAAATTTAAATATAAGTTCCTGATATCGTCAAACTAATTCTTTGCACTTCTACCTCACTCAGCACCTTTGTTTGTTACAGCAGAATCCTATTTCGTTTTTATATTTACAACTTAACTCTTTTCGTAGATACAACAGCTGCCAGCTTGTACAATTCTGGGACAGAAAAATGCTGCTTGGGTTCAGTCCACCCCAACAACAAACCAGCTTACAACAAATGCTGTGGGTCAGGGGTATTTGATAGCTCCAAAGAACTGTGTTGCAACGATGCTGTCGTTCCTTTCGTTAGCGGACAAGCATGTTGTGGGAAAAAAACCATTAATACTGATACCGCCATCTGTTGCGATAGTGAGGAAGCAAAGATAGCCCCAGAGGCCGTTTCTTTCGTCAAGTGCTGCGGGAAAAAGGCTTACGACTCCCGAAGTCAGACATGCTGCAACAAAGGAGCTGATCTCATTGTTGTGAAGGGTTCTAAAAAACTGTGTTGTGGAGATAAAGTATACGAACAAGGCAAACAGGTAAATGAACAAAGTATAATAGAAATCAAAAACACAGAAATACAGTGTTAGTTTGCCTAACACAGTTGAGTCTAGCTGCGTAATTAAGATTGTTACGTAAATTATGAAATAGCTATTATGTAGATGTGAAACACTAAGGGCCCCCGCACACTAAAAGGCTAAGTCGCTGCGGCCAACGATAATGCTTACAGTATATGTAGCACCACGCACTTGGCTGCCGCGGCCAATCAGTCGCAGCGACCACTGCGGCGTGCAAGCAACCACAGGGTAACAATACTTTCTCCGTGTTCATTTTTCATCACGTGATCGAGAATTACGAAAAATGAAAAACGGATGTGGCCGCACGGCACGTAGCCGTGTTTTTTGGCCGCGACGACCACTGGCCGCATGACCTGGCCGCCCAGTGCGCGGGGGCTTTAGATTCTAGTGTTTTCCATCTGCATCATACCTACTTCCTAATATACATGATGTTTATGTGCACAAGCAACATAATCATGACGAAATGAGTCAATGATATTTCATTCATTTAAGATCTGCTTGCAATTTAGGTTTTTGAAAATGGTACGAGTGGTTTAGCAAAAGTGTCGATTGCAGTGACGCTGACTAAACTCTGAATTGCATGTCTTGATAACGACAGGCCAAGCATGCAGGCGACGATTTGATAATTTGTTTGGTAAACAAGGGATTGTGCAACTTTAGGGCTGTTGTACTTTTCTGCCTCATCTGTCGAACAGAACTAAAATCACTATTTTACTAATGACCCACAAAGTAAAAGAAAACGTTTCTCGGACACTGTTCCCTAAAAAAATCGACGTGGGATCAGAGTTTTTTTTTTTTAAATACCATTAAAAAAAAAAACCTGATCCCTCGTCGATTTAAAAAAAAAATAATCGTTTTAGTTTTCATGTTATCCGTTTTTCGCCGGATAACTTCGCAAAGCTTTAATCGATTAAGTTGGCTTTTGAGCTAATGAAAGGATTTCGTCGACACGTCGATTACAACCGGACTGTTGAAACACCAAACTCGATCAATAATTAAGAAAATTCTGAAAATTTGCCCAAGTTTGTGTAAGTAACGCAGGGCTTTTTAGGTGATGAGGCGATGCCTGCAAAATAATTTTATTTTTTAATTCAATTACGACGTATTTTTTTTATTTTAACAGACTTGCTGTACAGATTACAAGAACCAGACTGTAACCTACAGAGTTTTACCCTCTGATGGAACCAAAACAATGTGCTGCGGAAAGGCGGTTTACAACCCTAACACGGAATCCTGTTGCGGAGAAAAAGTAGTACCTCGAATGAGTGGCTGCTGTGCTAACAACGCCTACAATCAATCCACTCACCAATGCTGCAACAATAAAATCACGGAAACTAAAGGTAAAACCATGGCCTGTTGCGGAGATAAACCTTATGATACGAAAAACGAACTATGTTGCTATGATTACACATCTAACGGTGGTTCATCGCAGAAATTAGTAAAGAAGACATCTCCAAGCCAAACAAGATGCTGTGGATCACAGCCAATTGACGATGTCAAGCAAATATGCTGCTCGAATAAAATAGTTCCCAAATCCAACCCGAACGAATACGCTTGTTGCGGTGATGTTGCGTATGGCTACCAGACTGGCCTCTGCTGTGACAACGTTCTTCACCGAAACACCAGTAGGAACACGCATGCGTGTTGTCAAGGCAAACCCTTTGACAGAACTAAAAGTTTCTGTTGTGGAAATCAGATAATGGAAATCAAGGCTAGCCAGTCTTGTTGCGGAGAAAAGCCTTATGATAGGACAACGCAACTGTGCTGTTCTGCATATGATATGACTAGCGGTTCCCAAAAGTCTTCAGTTGTCGAAAATACCAATAATAAACTGTTTTGCTGCGGATCAAAAAGTTACAACTGGGAGAAGGAATTGTGTTGCGGCCAGACAGCCGTTCCAAAATCTGGTAACAACCAATGTTGTGGCAGCCGATCTTATGATATGGAGAAGGAGGTTTGCTGCAGTGGAACAACTGTGTTTCCGAAACAAGAGGGACGTGAAGCATGCTGCCTGTACGGAACAACTGATGCAAAACCTCTTTTTCCTCCATATTACCCTCCATATTACGAAGAAATTCCTACGAATGCATAACAGGGACAAGTCCTTTAGAGTAGAAAGGGGAATTTCTAAATTTACGAAGGCCTAAGTGAAGAAACACAGAGAAGGGGGTCGAACATTGCGAACATAGGCAAGGGCGACAACCAAGCAGCAACAATGACGAAAAAAACAACGTGTCATCAGGACGCCAGTGACCGGGCATAAAAAATTCACGTGTCATCATGTGACATTGCGAACATAGCCAAGGATGATTGATTTGATTTGAATAAGCCAAAAAAAAATCCTGCAAGCCGCACGCTCATCATTAACCTGCTTATTTCTAATCCTAAGCCTAACATACGCTAACCCTACAAGGATGACAAGCAAGCATCAACAATGACAAGAAAACTCACGTGTCATCATGAGTCCAGGGCCAAGCAAGCAGCAATCAAGACGAAAAAAATCAACATGTCATCAGGAATCTGATGATAACATGACTGTAGGCTTATAATGACACTTGAGTGTCATCGCCATTGTTGCGGCTTGCTTGATATCTAATGGCCCAGAATGTTGGCTGCATTGTGTTTCTTCGTTTATGACTGAGTTTTACAGCTAATCTCATTTCTTTACGTACACCTGTTTGTATCCTGTAACGCATTTCGTTCACAAATAAAGTTACGTTACACTATTAGTAGCCTCGAACTTCTTCCTTTTCGGACATGTACGAAGTTAAACTATAATTGAAATCGTCTTTAGACGTTTTCGTCCTGAGTTTGATCCACAGGTTGAACCATGGAATATCTATTACGAGAGGGTTGAAGTTAACTTTGTCACTTACAAAGTTCCTCCGAACGAACAAGTTGGTATTCTGCAAACAAGCATGTGGCCTAGAACCTGTAGTTTGTTGCAGAATATATGTGCACCCAATGCTCCTAGTTCTAAATCTCCAGTAGCCATTAATAAGCTACTTAAAGCCAACTTATGTCCTAAGCCAATTTATTTACTATCAGTTAAGTTCTGAGTCTGTTGCCAGTTATGTGACAGAGTTGAAAAAACTGACTGTACAATATAATTTTGATCCTGCTGATGGCACTCAGTTAACAACAATGCTTCGCGACAGGTTTGTCACTGGGATAAACTGTGCGGTAACGTAGAAGCAGTTGTTGGCTGAGGGCCCCAGCGAAGTCACTTTCAACTCAGTGGTCACATTGGCTTTGGCACTGGAACTTTCTGAGAGAAACGTTTCTCATTTTCAGGTTGCTGCTGCGTATAAAGTCACTCAGAGTAGGCCTAAATTTAAACCAAGAAGGAATGAGAAAACTTGCTTTTGTTGTGGCTACCCAAATCATGTAATCCTAAGCATGCTTGATCATCTGGTGGAAAAGTTGCATATTTGTTCCAAGTCTGAAAGCCCATAATTAGCCAAACAGTGCCAAAAAAAACCTTTTCCAAACCTGGTAAAAAGGTACATAGGGTAAAAACAAGAGTCACAGGTACCTTACAAAATCCGATTTAGTAAATGATTCTCAGCATTCCGAATCCGAAAAAAAATGATAGTAGAGACTGCGAGCAGAGTCCTGATTTTGAGGTTTAAGCCAACACGGACCGCACGAAACATCTATCATCCTCCCTATGCACACTGACCTGTATGTCGGGACATAGTTTGAGTTTGTTGGGGAGTGTGCTGTGTAACCTTTCCCAGCAAAAGGTTTACAGATTCCGACGCATTACTTTGGTACACACGCAGTGCTTGACATCCCATCCACTTCCCTCTATGGCAAACTGTCCTATACTATGCAGAATCTTGTTTGCCTTTTCCTAGAGAACCTCCTTGCACTCTGAGCCGGTAGGAATTGAATTTAATGGTTTTATATTATCCGTCTCTTTTTCAAAGAGAATGCATAATTCAATATGAGTTTCTATGTTTACCATAGAGCTTTAATGTTGACATTGTTCTAAAAGATTCCAATATTTATTCTCATACCGTTCCAAGTAAATCAAGGCTCGTAGTGCATTTCATCTGACGTAAAATCCCGCTTGAAAGTCAAGAAGCAGCTGTTGAAAGCATCGCGCACGAGATCAAATCCTCCTAAAGCCAAACTGAATGGCCTCACCTCGAGTTCGGTATCTTCGGTCATCTCCGTCTTGTCATCTATTATAAGTACACTAGTTATATGACGCTGTTTACTGCGAATTTGAAATTTGCAGGTATTTGACAAACCTGCAAATTCAACCTACAAATTCCTAAACTCAAATCAAGACAGAGGTTTGAGTTTAGGAAAAGGAAATTTTTTGAAGACTCTCCGATTTCCCTACCACGTTGTTTTACAGCCCCGCTGTTTATACGCGAGCTGGTTAGAGTAAGTCACGCCACGCGATTTGCAGGTTACGTTACATTTTCCTTCGTGACGCCTTTCGTGCCTCCGTTTATGTCTTGTTGCTGAACGTCTTTTCGCAGTATTGACACAAGAAAATCTCATTGTTAACATTGGAATATCACGTTTTTCTTCTTCATCAATTATCGTTGGTCCTTCTTTTTTATCATCCAATGTCGAAACCGTCTCTTCGTTCATCGGAAGAACATTGTAGGAATGTAAAATCCTGTATGAACCATAGCGTATTCCAAATCGGGGAAATACTTCCAACAGGCTTCGCAGTAATATATACCTCCAAACTTGATTTTTTTTCGGGTGTAATCATTTTTCCGTCGCATCGGTTGTAGTGCACCAAAAATTCGTCGTAGGAAGAAACGAGTCCTCCGCAATCGAGACAAGTAAAGTTTACCACGCAAGGCTTTCTGCAAATGATTTTCCACCTCTTCTCGCGTTAAAAATCAACGTTTCATTTCTTGCACCGGTACCCCAAAACCACGTTGTACGTGGCAGCCATGGCTGATATGAAGACCTACGGAATTATCCACGCCTTTTATACCCACCGCTCGCCAGACTAGAACACTTTCCCAGGGTTTTGTATCAATCACTAGGCGGTGCAAGGTTCCTCGTCCTCCCTCTCCCACCTCGAAAACGACACCTCCGTAAAAATACACACTGGGGGGTGCATGGAACTTGCTAAAGCGATGTGAAGTCAATGCGCATTGAACTCACATCGCTTCAGTTCAATTCGCTTTGAGTGAGGAGTGGGTACATGGACGTAGAGTTACCGCGACTCCGCCCACCCTACGCGTACATGGCACCTGTCGTAAGTCGTCTTGAGAGCGAGGTAGAGCTAGAATCCACGCATGCTTAAAACCTAAAATCCGGTCGTGTGCTCTTCAGCGAGTTGTGATTGTTTTTATTCGTTTTATTTCTCCATCGAATAAAAAAAAAAAACTTAAAACTAACAGAATCCGATAAAAAAAAATTTCTTCAAATACAAAGTTTATTTTAATTGCATTCCGAAGCCAGAAATGAGTAATTAGAATTCGAATTCATTCCTATTGCCTAGATGGCAAAGGCGCCTTTCCGTTCCTGGAGTTTTAGTGCCCGACCTCCCTTTCCTAACATCTGAACACGCCCCCCCCCCCCCGCCCCCCCCCCCAAAAAAACTGTTTTATTTTTGTTTTGATTTTTTGTTTTGCACAATTACTAATGGAACGTAAAAATAGGAAAGTTATGCGCCATCGCCACATGTGTGGCAATACCCCAGCCCCTATATTGTGAAATTTTTTTAAATGGCGACTTTGTCCGTAATTCTGCAGGCACTTATGACACAACACGTAAACTCATAGGTCTACACAGTGTAGGAGTATGGACCTCAACAAATAGTGATTGGGGAGGGCACGAAGTGTGCCATATAGGGAATTGTGAAAATATGCAATATCTTTTTTTGAGGGATGGGGGGTGGTCGACGTATGTACAATGATAAGTTCGTGTGTGGAAAAATGAGCCGTGGAGGAAAAAACCTGGAAAAGGCTGATAAAAAAAAAACGCGGTAAAAAGGTAGAGAAAAAAAGCTGATAAAAAAAACACGCAGTAAAAAGCTGCAGAAAAAAGGTAACGAGGAAAAAGCGTGAAAAAGATCTTGTGAAAAATTTACACAAAATACTAACTAAAAGACTGTTGCCATGTGTATATTCATCATTCATTGGCTGAATGCTGCTGGCTCAAGGAATAATTAGCTGAATGCTGCTGGACCCTTGGAATCATTAAATGAAACGCGAGTCACAATTTCCTCCCAAATTCTTAATTGGGAAGTGGTAGGGGAAAGGGTCGTCCTCAGTTTGTCGGATGTGCCAGAATCATTTAAAGAAAATTCGTGAAATCACTAGTTTCCTCCAAAATTGGCATTGGAGTAAAGGCCCCGGTTGGGGGGAGGGGGAGGTGGAGAGAAGAGTCGGGAAATCATACATTTTTTCTATAAATTCCATAACGGGAAGGGAATTAGTAAAAAAAAAAATTAAATATTTAGTTTGGACGACCTTTGTTAATTATAGAAAATTCGGGAAAACATCAGTTTTTTTCTCAAAATTCGTTAAACTTTTTTCCCAAAACTACTTCTATAATATTACCCTACATAAAATGTGGATATCTTTTTCCGGATTGCGTTGTCTCTCCCCCCCCCCCCTCCCCCCTCCGTACTCCCGAACCCACACAAAAAGATAGCGTGGAAATACGTTCTTGCAGGAGCAAATATTTTTTTCTTCAGATTTTTCCGCTGGTTTTTTCTATCGGCCTTAAACCAAGCTTTCCCCCTAGATTTCTGCCTCTCCAGACAAAATTTCAAGCTACAGCCCCGTTGTTTTTGTAACTGAATTCAGAGAAAAACAAACAGGCGGCAGCCGTGAACACCAACCAGTGTAAAACCACTGACACTGTGTAAACATTGAAACTCATTGAAACCCAGCCACCAACACAGTAGAAATAACAGATGCAAACCAATTTACGTTGCCTTTTGGACTTACATGTCAGTCTGCCTGAGCGGGGAATCGAACCCAGGACCTTAGAAATCAAAGGCCAAGGTTCTACCGCTGAGCCAGACTGACACGGCCAAAAGGAAACGTCCATAGGCAGCATTTAACACGTGCATATTAACACATGTTATTTCTTGTGAGCCTTTGGCTTTCCCGTCCTTAAACAGTAGAAATAACTATCACGAAATAACAAATCATCACGAAAATAGAATAAGATGCGTTCGAACATCGCTGTCTTGTCGTCAGTCCACAGCGCACGAGGTGCCCTTACTTGGGTTTGCTTCGCCGTGTTGACCCTTGACCGGAAAGAGGAGTTGCGCGTAAGTTCACCCCCCTCCAGTGACGTATAGTCGCGCCTATTTTTTCCAGCCAATAAGCGAGCTCAGAGAAAGCTAGGGCGAGTTTACGCGCTAGCGGTTACATGGAGGTTCTCACATCGCTTTGAGATCTCACATCGATGTGAAGAGGTGGATTAAGTGCAGGCGACGTGACGTCGCTTTGACGGGGGTACATGGACCTTATCAAGTCGATTTGAGTTTAAAGCGCCCTGAACTCACATCGATTTGAACTCAAGTCGACTTGAGAAGGTCCATGTACCCTCAGATCGGGAAAATGACCAACCAGCACTGTAAAAAAAAAAAAAAACCTGCAATAAAAATACTCAAATAGGAGTAGGGTAAAGGGGCCAATCTGCAGGGGTTTCTTGATGGTTGCTCAAAAAGGATTGCTTTGCCCTTTTTCCCCTACTACTGGTTACTAACGATTCAACTCATCGTTGTACAAATATGTTGGGCAACAATACGGTAAGACTTTCGCTTTATTGCTGTCATTGGCTTAGCCACTCGGGTAAACAAAGAAATTTCTGCCGTATTGTTGCCGAACGCTATCAAGATTTCACCAGCAATAATGATGTTAAAATAAGGGTCAGCGGCCCTCATGAAAAGGGTTCAAAAGGTTTTAGTTGACCCTTAACCACTCCTGGCCATCTGTCCGATGAACCCCTAAGGTCCTATGTCCTCATGATGCGTCTCAATCCAACAATACTAATAATTCTTGTCTCCATCAAATATCAATCAAACCTATATTCTTTACTTACGTCCTGCTCTGTACGTTTTAGCTTATTTGTACATTCATTAAGGGATGTCACAATTCTTTAATTGTCCCTTTCTCCTCATATTCCTGAAAACTGCCAAACTGCCTCAGCTGTATGGACGCTCGTGCACTGCGGGGCCAGGTTGCGCGGCCAGTGGTCGTCGCGGCCAAAAAACACGGCGACGGGCTGCGCGGCCACGTCCGTTTTTCATTGATTATTCTCAATCATGTGGTGAAAAATGAACCCGGAGCAAGTATGGTTGCCATGTGGCGGCTTACACGCTGCCCGGGATCCCAGTGGCCGTGGCGACAGGCTGGCCGCTGCGGCCAAGTCCGCGTTGCTACATATACCGTAAGCATTCTTGTTGGCCACAGCGACCTGGCCGCGCGGCTTGGCTGCTGTGTGCGTGGGGGCCCTTAAAGGCAAGAGTGGCCATTGGTCACCATGCCCACATATATTTTATCTGGATAGGACGAACGATAATGTTAACATTGAAACATGGCGAGCGTTACATTAGTGTACGGTGTGTGCCTTAATTTCGGATAGCTGCATGAAGAAGGAGTCTTCAACACAATTCTACCCGTTGTTCAACTGTTCGTACTGAGTTCTGAACGCATGTGGCCATTGTTGAATTAGTGTCCGTTTTTACTTTTGCAGAAAAACTACCTTGTAGGGTTTTACCTAATAAATGTGTGTGAAAAATATCACTTCTGCTGCGAATAGCCCAAACATGCGCCAATTGGCAAGAACTAGCATTTAAATAAACTTATAACGGGGAAGGCATTTTGTTTCTCGAGCCCCAAAATTGATTTGAACAAAAATGTGCGTGTCTTGTCTCCGCCAGTTCTCGCGCATTTCAAGAAGTTAAAGCCTATTAGTACTGATTTGGTAACATAAGAATTTAACGATGGTTAAGCAACTGGCTTGGAGCAAGGAGCTGAAATCTACGGGATCCCTCCCAGACGGCCTTGTTCAATCGGTAGAATACAAAAGCGATAGTTGCAACGTGAGTACTCCCTCGTCCTGCGAACATGTACGGCATTTATTTGCGCCTGTTATTACTGAAAGTGTGGAATATCATTGACCGAATTTTTTTTGAACAACTATAAATTCCGAGAAGAAAAGAATAGACGAACAACATGTATTTCTGCAGTGCGATATTTATTATAATCAGCGAGGATTTTTTTGTTAATACTTATAATTATATCACACAGGAAACACTACGAATTTAATTACGGAATAAATAATCCAGAGCTTAACTCAAACATAATGCAAGTATCCCTCATCTTAGAGTTCAATTTACTTCATAATGTACTGTATGCTATAGCTTATCCTTCTGGGATTTAAGATTTTAGCAGAAATCTCCTTCTTTTGGTACGATATTTTCACCATTACAACAGTTTTTGGATATGTCGTAGAGTTGACCTCGCAGCAACGTTGAATGTCACGTCACCACAGCATGAGTCTTCACCTTCGGTTGTTGCATCCTGAACAGAGAATCAAAAAACCAAATCAGAAATCGTGGTAGAGTTGTAAATTTCACCCACAACGGCATGTCGTCCATCGCTCGCGCGTTGCGTGGAAACAGAATATTATACATTTATATAATGAAAGGGGTGAAACCATTCAGAAGTCATATCGTAGAACAATCCGTTTTTTTTGTAATCACTAGTATAATCACTGGAACTCTCACTGAACATGCTAACATCCCCAGCAAAAATTTATCATGGTCAGCCATGGTTAAACACAGGTAGTTCATGGGTAAACATGGTTAAACCATGGGTGGTCCCAATTTACACTTGGTTAAACCTCGTTCAAAACCATGGTCACTAGGTACCATGGTAACAGGACACTTTCACCATGTTTCAATCATTGGATAACAATGGTTGGTCCCAATTTACCATTGGTTTAACAATGGCAAACCATGATCATAAACAGTGGTTTAACCTTGGAACATTTTTGCTGGGGATGTCTCACGTTCTAAGTCATTATTTGTTCCACTAGGTTACCAAGAGCGACCTGAGAAGTTTTTCTGTTTTAGCTATCCCAGGTAAGGGCCGGGGCCTTTTTTTAATGAATATGTTATTCTGCATTTTCCAAGTCAGTTTGAGTTCAGTGTGATCAATGACTTACAATATGTAAGCCAAAAACGAGTGCAAATAACGCTCTCGAATGTGAGACAAGTTATCAATAAAGACGTGGAGCGCGAGTTCCAGTGATGATAACAGCGCATAAGCGTAAAATTTAATAAGCTCAATTGTTCTTCGATATGGCTTCTGATTGGTCCCCCCCCCCCCCCCCCGCTTTCATTATGTGTCTAGAATCTGTATTCATGCAAGTGAGTGCAAAGACTGAACGACGAATGTACTCGATTTTACAAGTTGAAGAATGACGAACGAATATAGCGTTCAAAAAAGGGTTTTTGGCTTACATATTGTAAATCATACATCACACTAAGCTCAAACTGATTTGGAAAATGCAGAATAACATATTCATTAAAAAAGGCCCAACTCAACTTCTTACCTCGGAAAAGTTACATGGTCGTTAGTTAGCGACGCTCATCCACATGACACAAATAAAGTGAAAGACAGCATTATTCAGAGTGTAATTCAGAAGCGTAATGCGTTACTTTTATGAAGATACGTAGAAGGGGTTAATGACGTTTTTCTGAAACGTTTGTTTAATCACGTTTTTGTAGAATTTTAGCTCCAAAACGCGTAAGAAATTCGGTCAATGTCACACAGCTCATCATTGCACAGAAATGCAACGGGCCCCTTTGTGTACTCATCTCTGATTGGTTGGTAGTCGAGTCGTTGGTAATGTTTAGCCTACTGCCCTCATGCACCCTAACCTACCTCGGCAAGTTAGGTTACTTCGCTTACGTGGGTTGCTGCTGAGCCATAATCTGGACGATACATGTAGAGGCAGCCATCTAAGGTCAAACCAGATCAATCAGGCGGTTAGTATAGGGAATCTCGCACAATCCACGTGGTATACCTTCCTAAAACCCGAACTAACGTAGAACATTATTTTTAATCAGATTAGTTGCAGGATTAGAACCGGTGTTCGCTTAGTTTGGAAATGAGGACGCTGACCACTGGGTCCTCATGAAGCTCGTGATATGCGTATGGAATAAATTTATGCCAATCTTGTACTTGTGCACGTTTACGTATTCTGGGTGAGGAAGATGGGAGGATAGGACTGAGGATGATGGGACTGAGGAAGATAGAACCGAAAAGGATAGGACTGAGGAAGATAGGCCTGACGAGGACACGCCCGAGGAAGATAGGACTGAGAAGGATATAGACTGAGGAAGATAGGCCTGAGGAAGATAGGACAGAGGAGGATACGCCCGAGGAAGATTGGACTGAGGAGGATGGGACTGAGGAAGATGGGACTGAGGAAAAGAGGACTGAGGAAGAGAGGATTGAGGAGGCGGGCTGAAGAAGATGAAACAGAGAAAGATAGGACTGAGGAGGATAGGACTGAGGAAGATAAGACTGAGGAAGATAGGACTAAGGAGGATAGAACTTGGGAAGATGGGCTTGAGGAATAGGAGGATAGGAGGATAGGATTGAAAAAGACAGGACTGAGGAAGATAGGCCTGAGGAAGATAGGACTGAGAAGGACATGCCCGAGGAAGATAGGACTCAGGAAGATGGGACTGAGGAAGATAGGATTGAGGAAAACAGGACTGAGGAAAATAGATCTGAGTAAGATAGGACTGAAGAGGATCGAGTAAATAAGGGCAATTCTCACCATGTTCTATTAATGATAGATCATTTTACATTGAATGACTTACCTTTACACGTTCTGTGTTGTCTCCACGGCAGACCTGAACTTTGTTGTTGTATTGTTCAGCAATCATTGAAAGTGGGATCCGTCTTTTCTACACCTCCTGTTTTGCAGTATAATTGGGTATCTTTGTCGATTACTGCGAACTGCAAACCTTGATACATACAACAGCCCGACTTTGTTGGGTCAATCTGCTGTGAGCCACAACATTGCATTTTCACTGGATCTTCGTCTTTAGGTAAAACTTTCTCTCACAGCAAACTTCTTTCTAAAAAACAAAATAAAAGAATACACTAAGTAATAACCAGACGAAAAAATAAAATAAAAAAAAAAACAGTTCTGTTTATGGATTTAAGATCTGCTTACTTAAAAGTTCATCTTAAAGAAACGAGATTAGCTATCAACGAAGAAACGCAATGAAGCAACCACTGTGTCAGCTAAGGATGACAAGTGAAAACACAATGACGGAAAATTACTTTTCACAATGTTGGCTTCAATGTGTTTCTTCGTTTATTAATAATATTTGCAAGTCAATTCATTTCTTAGCCTTGCTACCTAGTTTCGCCATAGTTGGAGGTATGGGTTTCAAGTACCTTTTGGCGTCAGTTTGTTTTATAAGCCTACTAACTATATTTAAATGGCGAGTTTGCAGCCATCTTGCTGCAGTCGAGTTTGCATAGCGGTCTAATGCCTTTCAGTAGCAAACTAAGGATTCTGGGTTCATTTCCCGGAATCATGATGTCACATGAATTTTTTTGTCCTTATTGCTGTTCATTTATCTTCCTTAATTATTCACAACAGTGGTTTCGTTGCGTTTCTACGTTAATAACTAAAACTTCACCTCCCTTGACAACAATATGCGTAAACGTGAATTGAATCAGGGTCTTTGGAGCGAGTTGTCATAGTGGTGAAGTGCATTGGCAGCCCAATCCAAATACCAGGATTTTATGTCAGAATTGCAGTTCACTTGTCATTCTTAGCCGTTCACAATGTTGGCTCTATTGTGTTTGGTAGTTTAATACTAGTAAAGCCAAAGGCCTATGCAGTTTTGCTATTTTGCACTAAAAACCGACGAGTGTTATACCTCATAGTTGGGCGGCATGACACATTCAATAAATTCCTGCACATGTCCAAAAATTCGAGAAGACTCGCAGTTTTACCTATTGGTAGAATAGGCATAACAATGATATTCTCCAACCCATTAAGTCCAAGACAAATATTAAACTTAAACTGACATCAATACTTCTAATTATTATTCACGTAGATTACTCCGAAATTAATGTAAAACTACAAAATGAACTTAAAATGACTTAAAGACACGTACTCACGTCATGCCAAGTTCATTGTATACTATACTTTGTTCTACATTATGTTTGCAGAAAATTGACTGTATGACGCCACGTTTCCTTCTACTACGAGTGCAAAAAACACGTTAATATCCTACTCGTAGACTCTAATAGTAACTGTGTAGAGTCTACATGTGTTACAGCCACATGAGTTTGTAATTGTAGTGCAAGGAAACGTAGCGTCATACAGTCAGTTTCCTGCAAACATTATGTGGAACAAACAATAGTGCATTAATTTCTAATTAATATCAGTGAATAAGGATTAGAACTATTGATGTGAAATAAAGAAGAAATCACAAGGTAAAGGATAAACGAGGCAAGCAGTCTGCATTAAAGTCTACAGTCTGTGTATTGTGTATGCTCACAGAGCCAGTCTTTAACGCAGACTGATTGCTTCGTTTGCTATTGATGTTAGTTTGAAGGGTGAATGCCGCATCTACGGCCATTTGTTGCAGTCTAGTTCTGTCTAGCCGTTTCTTTCAACAGGCGAAGGAACACTAATAAATGTCCTTTTTATGAAACAAACAAGCCACGTGCCTCCCTAATTATTGACTGTAAAGTTAAGCAAGTGTAAATGAAAGCAGGCGGTAAAGTTAAGCCTAACCACATCTCGGGCGATTTTCTCTACATATCGGCCGATTTGGAACGCAGATGGGCGCCATCTAGTGACAGTGATATCGTTTACCTTGATCGTTTGCTCCCTGGTGCACGTGGACGCACCAACTTTACATTATAATTAAGTAGGCACGTGGCTAGTTTGTTGTGTAAAAAGAAATTCCTTTGCTCATTCCTTCGCTTGTTAAAATCAAGGGCTACATATAGGACTAAATAATGGTGTAGATGGCGCTGGACGCTGCATACTGCCATTCGGTGAATAGCAGGCAAATCTGCTTACCAGATTTACCTACCAGACTCTTACCAGAACCTGTTTACCAAAAGTGGCCCACTGGGCACTCGTATCCGATGTCCGGGCTTCAGTCGACCACGCCGCACTTCTAACCCATTGAAAGATTGAGAGTGGATTGAGATCGTTTATTGAGGCCCCAAGGCCTCTAATCATTCACTTTACCAACTGAGACGGCGTTTCTGAGTCAAATTCCCCGAAATCCATTGGCGAATTTGATTGATTCACAAACTTTCGAAACAAGCCAAACAGCGAAAATCATGCATTAGAAAAAACGCAGTGCGACAAGCCACTTAATTGCACTTTAATGTCTGCGGAGTGGCACGATTCGGATTCAAACCAGCAACCCCACCAGTCCTCAAATCACAGACATAACCCCTTTAATCAATACGACTAATCCTCCACTGGCATAAAGTTGACTCATTGAACCGGTAGAGGCAATGTTAGAGGCATTACTTAATCATACTTACGACAAATGAGTGGGGTGGTGCCATCTCGATCGCACCAAATGATCTGCATTAAAATAGCCTGGAATTGGACTTCATGCATGCATGTGATTGTGTGTGGCACATTGGTTTTTTTCAAGCGTTTTGCTAAGTATTTGCACCAACGACACGAAATGTATAAGGAACACAGTGTCGCGAGATTTATTTCGGACTGCAAATGATGAAACCATGCCACGTCCCACTGGTGACGTCACTTGTGAATTCAAGTCCAAGATTAAAACGACGTTCTATTTTAACTATATACCCATTGTAACTTAAAAAGTAATCGCCACTGTTAAACGCTCGTTAAAACCTATCATATCAAAAACCAAAACTGGTAAAAGGAGCCGCCAAGTTCCGAATGGTTCCGCCCTTCAAAGGAGTGATATCAACATACAAAAACATTCGCCAAGTTAATCGCACCGCTTAATAGTTCGAATGTCAAATGAAAACTAGAACATTGCTATTTTCGGTAGCAATGTTGAAGTTTTCATTTAACATCCAAAGTATTATTCGCTGCGATTAACTTGGCGAATGTTTTGGTGTGTTGATATCACTCCTTTGAAGGGCGGAACCATTCGGATCTTGGCGGCTCCTTTTACCAGTTTTGGTTTTTGATACGATATCAGTCCTTTTTTTAAAATTGTGTATTAAACTCAACTCTACTCGCTTTAGCTATTTAGGCATGTTATGGCTTGTTTGTTAGGTTTAAGTTAGTTCTTTAAGTAGGGTAGGTTGAGCGAATGGCAATTTTTTTTTGCATTCGGCTCAATAAACATATCGTATCGTAACCCTTTGAAACCCTTTGATCTCCACTGTTTGCTGAAAGAGGTTGTGTGTGTGACCTATTATTGCAACAATATGTAAATGCTAATTGCCTGTAGTTTGTATGTCATCAATTGTAATCGCTCGAGCACGCTTGGTCTTCCGCCCGGTGCTCTCAACAATTAGGGGG
Source organism: Lithobius niger (assembly GCA_023313725.1). NCBI lineage: Eukaryota > Metazoa > Arthropoda > Chilopoda > Lithobiomorpha > Lithobiidae > Lithobius > Lithobius niger. The sequence continues at coordinate 7,364 of JAHWFP010120503.1, read as the reverse complement.
TGAACCGAATTAGAATTCATTCCGCCACTGTCCTTTCACCATCCCAGTCCACAAGGTAATTTCGGCCAATTTAATTCAACCCAGTACAACCCTGTTGCTTGTTTCGCAGCAACCCCGCTGATACTATACTAATCATCCGAACAAAACTGTTACCGTATGCTCTTGCAATTTAATCTAACCCTAGGTGAGCCTAGTTTCCTTGGCATTCCGAATTAGGTCCAAGACAAAGAGTCGCCCGTGTAAGGGAACGTTTACACAACGAGTCGCCTTTGCATTCTCGCAGCTAGAAACTAGAAATTATCTGAAATTTCAACATGGCGACGGTTTTAACTTTCCAGTTCGCAGCGAAACGAGACAATAATTGAGTTTAGAAGCGATTGTGGAAATTATTTCGTCAGGAGGAATTCTTTATCCTACTGTCACGAATTATAAGACTGCAAGCGTTTGTTCAAATGGTTTAAGAATTAGCTGATCCCGGAAAGGCTGTTACCATGGCAACGTCACCTTTGTCGTTGCGATTAAATTCTAGCTGCGAGAATTCAAAGGAGAGTCGTTGTGCCCTTAGTCAAGCTAACCTGAACCCTCCAACGCTCCTAATTATCATCATTAAAAAACATCAAGCGGACTGAACACATATATTTTTGCCTCTTTTTCACCAGCCACGCTTAAACTAAAATTTGGGTCCTTTGGGTAAAATCTTAGCTACTCCCTTAACTGCGGCGTTAGTGGTGCTAGGCCCAGTCGGAGGTGCCAATAGTCGCCAAAACAGTTGGACAAAAACGTCTAAAGACTTCAATTGTAGTTTAACTTCGTAGGGTGCATATGTCCGGAAAAGAAGGAGTTCGAAGCTATTAATAGTGAGTTGCCATTGAGTATGACAGAACTTTATTAGTGAACGAAATTCGTAACAGGATACAAACAGAAAGAAAGGTAAAGAAATGAAATTAGCTGTAAAAGTTAGTACGTAATAAACAAAGATACACAGTGCAACCAACATTCTGGACCGTCAAGGTTGGATGTCAAGCAAAAACACTCAAGTCATCATAACTCTGCAGTCATGATGTCATCAGTCTCATAATGACATGTTGATTTTTTCGTCTTGATTGCTGGTTGCTTGTCCCTGGACTCATGACGACACGAGAATTTTTTTTCATTGTCGATGCTTGACTGTCACTGGAGTCACGATGACACGAGTCGTCTTTTCGTCATTGTTGCTACTTGCTTCTCGTCCTTGTACGGTTAGCGTATGTTAGGCTTAGGATTAGAAATAAGTATAGGGTAATGATGAACGTGTGGCTTGCAGGCTTTTTTTGGGCTCAATCAAATCAAATCAAATTAAATCATCCTTGGCTATGTTCGCGATGTGCACATAATGACACGTGTATTTTTTTTCATTGTTGATGCTTCCTGGTTACTGGTGTACTGCTGACATGTTGTTTTTTTTCGTCATTGTTGCTGCTTGGCTGTCGCCCTTGCCTATGTTCGCAATGTTCGACCCCCTTGTGTTTCTTCGTTTATAGGCCTATGTAAATTGAGAAATTCACCTTTCTACTCTTAAGGCCTTGCCCCTGTTACTCATACGGAGGAAGTTCTTCGTAATATGGATGGTAGTATGGAGGATAAAGAGGTCTTGCATCAGTTGTTCCGTACAGGCAACATGCTTCTCGTCCCTCTTGTTTAGGGAACACAGTCGTTCCACTGCAGCAAACCTCCTTTTCCATATCGTAAGATCTGCTGCCACAACATTTGTTGTTACCAGATTTTGGAATGACTGTCTGGTCGCAACACGATTCCTTCTCCCAGTTGTAACTCTTCGATCCACAGCAAGACAATGCATTATTGGTTTTTTCGACAACAGAATACTTTTGGGAACCGCTGGTCATATCGTATGCAGAACAGCACAGTTGAGTCTTCGAATCATAAGGCTTTTCTCCGCAACAAGATTGGCTATCGGTGATTTTCAGAATCTGATTTCCACAACAGAAACTTTTAGTTCTGTCGAAGGGTTTGCCTAGACAACACGCATGCGTGTTCATGCTGGCGTTTCGGTGAAGAACGTTGTCACAGCAGAGGCCAGTCTGGTAGCTATACGCAACATCACCGCAACAAGTATATTCGTTTGAATTGTATTTGGGAACTATTTTATTCGAGCAACATATTTGCTTGACATCGTCAATTGGTTGTGATCCACAGCATCTTGTTTGGCTTGGGGATGTCTTCTTTACTAATTTCTGCGATGAACCGCCGTTAGATGTGTAATCATAGCAACATAGTTCGTTTTTCGTATCATAAGGCTTATCTGCACAACAAGCCATGGTTTTACCTTTTGTTTCCGTGATTTTATTGTTGCAGCATACGTGAGTTGATTGATTGTAGGCTTTGTTAGCACAGCAGCCAGTCATTCTAGGTACTAATTTTTCTCCGCAACAGGATTCAGTGCTGGGGTTGTAAACCGCCTTTCCGCAGCACGAAGTCTTGGTTCCGTCAGAGGGTAAAACTCTGTAGGTTGCAGTCTGGTTCTTGTAATCTACACAGCAGGTCTGTTAAAATAAAACATATGTCGTATTTTAAAACAATAAATGGTAGTAATAAGTTATTACGATTAAAAGACTTGAAAGCACACGTCATAATAAATTCAAAGCTTTTTAGGCCTCGAGGGGCGGGAAATGTTGACAATGGTGATGTGATTTAAAGATGTTGATTTGGGTGAATAGACAACATCTTAGTTGGACCTGGATTGTAAAATTGTTCGTTTATAGAATATCGTCAATTAAAAGGAACAAAAAAAACACCCATAAAAACCAGGATGTGTTTCGGTGTGTAATGTTGTTCACCATCATCAGATGAACTGAACAATTGATCCCAGGGATGCAATAAGCATGGAGACTGAGTATCACTCCGCACTTTGATTCATCTTGTTGTACTGGTAATTGTTCAAGTGATCTTCTTGATTGTATTGCTTCACTGAAATCTGCAGTTTAGCTGGTTTGATGACGGCGAACGATACTTACCGAAACAAAACTAATTTAATATATTTTTTTTCTTATGCTGTGCAGTGTTCTAGGAGTGGATAATTGAACAGTTATCAAGCCAGGCGTTTGTTAACTTTTGAACGACGAGAAAATGTACTAACAATCATTGTTTTGTTCATTTTTCAATAAGATTTTGTCTATTCTTTTCACTTGACAGTGTAAGCTTTGTAGCCCAAGCACAGAAGTTTGTTACAGAATTAAAGTACACAATTTTAGAAGAGTCCTTTCGTGTCTGTACACTGTTAGAAATTTCCGTATTTTTACCGTACAACGTCCGTAAATATTTACGGAACATGCCTGTAAATATATTTTACGGAATAAGTACCGTAATTAAACTCAACAGTAATTAATTAATTACTGTCTAGCCTGACTTCAACACATCTTTACTTAATGCTCCGTAAATTTAACCGTTTCTCAAGATAACGGGACGTCCGTTAAATTACGTTCATTTTCCTGTTAGCAGTGTTACCATTGACTGTCACCGTAAAAAAACGGAAATATTTTTTACAGTGTAGGCCTGTCGTTATCAAGGCATGCAATTCAGAGTTCAGTCAGCGTGACTGCAATCGCGGCTTTTGCAAAACCACTCGTACCATTAGCATAAACCTAAATTTACAAGCAGATCTTAAATGTTATTGACTCATTTCATCATGATTATGTTGCTTGTGCACATAAGTATCATGTATATTACGAAATAGGTATGATGTAGATGGAAAACACTAGAAGTTAGTGTTTTCGATCATAGCTACATCATACCTACTTCATAATTTATGTGACAATCTTAATTACGCAGCTAAAGTAGCTAGAATCAACTGTGTCAGGCGAACTAACACTGTGTTTAGTTGGTGTATTTTTTATTTCTAGTATTCTGTTCTATTTTGTTTATTTACCTGTTTGCCTTGTTCGTATACTTTATCTCCACAACACAGTTTTTTAGACCCCTTCACAACAATGAGATCGGCTCCTTTGTTGCAGCATGTCTGACTTCGGGAGTCGTAAGCCTTTTTCCCGCAGCACTTGGCGAAAGAAACGGCCTCTGGGGCTACCTTTGCTTCCTCACTATCGCAACAGATGGCGGTATCAGTATTAATGGTTTTTTTTCCACAACATGCTTGTCCGCTAACGAAAGGAACGACAACATCGTTGCAACACAGTTCTTTGGAGCTATCAAATACCCCTGACCCGCAGCATTTGTTGTAAACTGGTTTCTTGTTGGGGTGGACTGAACCCAGGCAGCATTTTTCTGTTTCAGAATTGTACAAGCTGGCAGCTGTTGTATCTACGAAAGAGTTAATTTAGTAAAAATCAAAATTAAATCACATTCTGCTGTAACAAATAAATGTGTCGAGTTATGTTTAAGTGCAAAGAATTGATTCGCCGTTCACAATCAGGTACTTATATTGCATTTTACTACAAGAGAATGTCAGCATTTTAACCCTCGAGAGGTCACAGAAAAAAAACAATTCAGTGTTTTAACCTATAGAGAAAGCACAGAAAAAAAAATTCAGTATTTTAACCTATAGAGAAAGCACAGAAAAAAAAACAATTCAGTGTTTTAACCTGTAGAGAACGCACAGAAAAAAAAAAACAATTCAGTATTTTAACCTATAGAGAAAGCACAGAAAAAAAAACAATTCGGTGTTTTAACCTATAGAGAAAGCACAGAAAAAAAACAATTCAGTGTTTTAACCTATAGAGAAAGCACAGAAAAAATTCAGTGTTTTAACCTATAGAGAAAGCACATAAAAAAAACAATTCGGTGTTTTAACCTATAGAGAAAGCACAGAAAAAAAAACAATTCAGTGTTTTAACCTATAGAGAAAGCACAGAAAAAACAATTCAGTGTTTTAACCTATAGAGAAAGCACAGAAAAAAA
>JAHWFP010120502.1:0-16986 GCA_023313725.1 Lithobius niger | reverse complement strand
GAGAGGAACAATAGTGTTAAGGAAAATTGGAAATTAGCCATTAGTAAAAATTATACACTAGAAATAACGTAGTTCAGTAAGCCACCTTTATGCACTTACGTTTCGTCGGAGTGGCATGACCCGGATTCGAACCGGCTACCAGTTCGCCCCCAGATCACTTTAATAGCGCCTTAATCGCTATGGCCACATCCTCCACTGTGGGGGCGAGCTGGGTAGCCGGTTCGAATCCGGGTCATGCCACTCCGACGAAACGTACGTGCATAAAGGTGGCTTACTGAGCTACGTTATTTCTAGTGTACAATTTTCGCTAATGGCTAGTTTCCAATTTTCCTTAATATTACTTGCAGCGATTTGTGTCTATGTATATAGGAACAATAGTGTGCATATCACATTCAATGATGAGTTGTACAATACAAACAAAGAATGCTATACTTCTAAGGATCAAGAATTTAGGGTCACGAAAAACATGCAACCACATTATCAATCAACGAAAAATTGTGTCAAGGTTGAGAATATCTATTCTCCAAAACAAAAATTGTTAAAGATTCCCACCAAACTTTTCAGCCGTGTGAAGTCGTAATGTCAAACGCCAAGCTCTTTCGCCGCATAATTCCACCGAATAACAGTTCGAAGGTTAAATGAAATATATGACAATTTCTTGGTGGGCAATTTTCAGTTAATTTCATTTAACGTTTGAAGTCTTAGTCTGTGGGATTAGCTTGGCGAAAGAGCTTGGCGCCTGATATCACGACTTCACACGGCCGCAAAAACTTGGCGGGTATCCTTAACAAGTTTTGTTTTGGGGTAGATATCAGATCTTTTTGGTTCAAATTGTGAAATCCATTTTTTTTTTTTTTAGCATTTTTGAGATGGAAAGGCCAATATAGTTTTCTGGTCCATGTCTGTTCTTTTTTTTCTGCTTCCGTTCCGTTTTGAAGGCAGCAGTCACCTTTTTTTTTTTTTTTTAGTGATTAGAATAATACCGTACCTCATGTTTTCGTTATCGGTACGGCTTTGGTTTGGTCCTGCAAGTAACAAAACAAATCAAACTCGTAAAGCAAACTCTCTTTATTTAGCAATTGGAAAAAAAGCAACAATTCTTCATGGTGTAGTTATTGTTGTGCTCGCATTCTTACAATTTCGGTAACATCACCAACACCGGTTCTCGTCAGACCACCGAAGTTAAGCAGCATTGGCCCCGATTGGTACTTGGGTGGGTGACCTCCTGGGAATCCATTCCGGGTGCTGAAGACATAGGGCCTTATTAGGGCTTTTTCGGGCAGATGAACGAGTGCGGTTAACGCTCGCTAAAATCCTTTGAACCCTTTTGAACATCACCAACAAAATTTGCAGAAAAGCTTAACAGTTTCCAAGTTACAGCTTTTTTTTTACGTGGTTTCGTCCTTATTTTTTTATTTTTTGCTTTCGTCCACTTTCATTTTGCTTTCGTCTATTGTTGTATTCTGTATAAATACAACACACAACAATGGACGAAAACAAAATGAAAGTGGACGAAAGCAAAAAATAAAAAAGGACGAAACTAACTTTAAAAAGCGGTAAATTGATGTTTCGGCTACCCTAGGAAGAACACGCAGTCGACCTTTAAGGGCGCTTTCATGCAACAAGACCTTCTCGCTCGCCGAACGCTATTTCCTAGTCAACCGTTATTTATTTACGATTACTTTCCCGTTTCTGTTAAATGAATGCGGTAATAGGCAACAAATTCAATGTATTATAAATAACAACACGGATAAAGAACAAAGTGCTACAGTCATTTTAAACGTTGGTGCAACATTGTTGCCATTTCACGCTATTTCCAAAATTTGCTATAATCGCTGAAAAAACAGCTTCTAGCAGTGATCAAACGACGGCAGAATAAAAATCTACTCGCAGCGAGTATTCAAAATCCAACACGGCGTCCATTTCGGGGTTGTCTAATCGAAGACAATTCATCGAATACCGGCATTCAAAAATCTATCTCCGTCGTCTTGTACAGCAGTAAAAATTGTTTTCTAGTTGTCGTAAATTGATGCTGTCGTGTTGCACGCTTCGTACGTCGTGTCGTGAGGCACGAGGAGGAGATTTGCGTCCCCGTTGTTGCCATGGATACTACGAAAGCTGCATGCTCCTGCAAAGACGAGAAGCAACCAACACATTTACTATTGACTAAGTAAAAGCTAGTGAGCGAGAAAATTGTCGTTGCGTAAACGAGCCCTAAAAGTACGGGGCTAGTTGTGACCATAGTGAATTTTTTTTAAGGCCCGTATTGTTTAGTGGCTGAATTTGAGCAGGCGTCCTCTTGGTTGGAAGACCGGAATTCTGACCCTGGGATCTCACACAACGTTCGCATTGTGCGTTGGACTTTAAAAACCCCTTTTGGGGAGAACTGGGCCAATGTTGGCATCCCAGACATGTCTCAGAGGGGGCGAGGGATAATCGTCTAACTGGAATATCGCATAATTGGAAGAACGTACGTACTCTCTGAAAGATGCTGTGTTCTGACAGAACACATCTGTGTGTACCGGTACAGCCAACACATTGAGTTGTGTACTACCAGTACACAGTTTGTGTAGTGGCAGTACACATGCTTTGTACGGAAGAATGTGTTCTGCCGCTACGCAAACTGTGTACTGCTAGTACACAACTTGTGTGTTGGCTGTGCTGGTACACACAGATGTGTTCTGGCAGAACACAGTGTTTTCAGAGAGTATACCGTATAACAGTATAACGGAAAGTCGTCTAACAGGAAATTCGTATAATGGAAAACCATCTAACTGGAAATTCGTATAATGGATTATCGTCTAACTGGAAATTCATATAATGGATTATCGTCTAATGTCCCTGCCTCGCTCGCGCTACCGCGCTCGCTGCGGCTATACATATAACATCAGAAACCGCAGTTAGACGTTGATCCAGTTAGACGTTTATCCATTATACTATTATCCATTATACGATATTCCGTTTAGATGATTTTCCAGTTAGACGTTCGTCCGACGCCCCTCTCAGAGATGGTAGTGGTTAAGCGAGGTGTATAGTCACACAAGTTTGAAGTACCATAAACTTACTTTCTAGTGTATACTCGAAAGTTCTCGAGTATAGCAAAGGTAAATAATAAGAGTTCGTACCAGAGGTTGCCCGTTGTAAGGAAAATGTGCATTCCGTTTGACGAAGATGCATTAATTTTGATTTTAAAATGTCTTAGAAAACCTTCAAAGACGTGTTCCAATTTTTAAAGACCTGGTTTATCAAGATTCATATTTGAAAGCACAGATTGCTTGCCCCTCTTTTAGAGGGCCTGGAAAAGTCTTTCCCCCCCCCCTCTCCCTAGGCTATGGTCCCTTGGAGATACAACAGAACTATTCTCAGGTGAAGAAATCTCCTTCCCCTTTAAAATGTGTTTATGCAGTCATGGAGTTGGGTACTGCACAACAGAAAACTTAATAGGCGCTCACCAGTTGCTATTACAGCATTCAGCTCGTGTGACAGATGAAGGCAAAACACGTGCTTACCACCTGCTTTCGTAAACTGAACGTGCTAGTAGGCGCACTGCCTACCTCTACAATTTTATAACAGCTCACTTCCTTTATAGCTAGCTATTCAAGTTTGCCTGGAGGTGTGTACGTATACCTTTTACATGTTCGTCCGTCAAACCCACTATCCTGTCAGTTTTGACACTTTTATTGCTACGTAGCTGTTGAGCGATGAAAACAGTTGGAGTAGTTCGCGCGGTAAAGGCGTGTTCACCGATATTATTTTTTTCTGCAGTACACTCGTAGTTCATAGTCATGGTGGCAGGGCGGTGAGGAAGCTTTGCCTGTATGCTTGAAATAGCTACGTGACAGTTGTGTTGGCGATTTTCTTCCGTTTCCTACAAAAAAATGACTAATTTGGAATGAATGAATACCACTGTTTGTTAAAACATAAAAATCATGAATGAATAATACAAATAATAATAACAAAATCTAGACGCACGCTAGTGTGTCGCGCCAAGTTAGGCAACAATCATCGCAACAAACATCACATCAATTCAATTGTCGAGGTTGTAAGCCATTGTAGCGCGACGCCATTGCGTCAGTGTCATATCTTGAAGCATAGTTGGGCACATTTCAGGTACTTGGGGAAAAATAATAATGCGGTATAAAAGCTTAAATTGTGTTGAAATCAAGAGCAATGGCCCTAGTTAGCATGTAAATATTGGGGAGATTGTATGGCGTTAGGGCCGAGTAAACTCTCATAATAAAACTAACTAACTAATGGCCCACCTGACAACAATTAACTCGTGTAGGAATGCCAGCTAAGCTGCTTTCAATGCAAAATCTGACCCTCAATAACGTTGAAAATGTAACCAGGCAACCAGTTAGCTATCTAGCTAGTCCGCTCATCCCCATGTTAAATCCCATAGAGTAATTATTCATCGATATACCGAGATAACTGGCAGGCTTCCAGCCATGAAATTGAACGAATGGGTGCAGTACAATACGAACTGCGTACTTTTATGGTTTGAAGCCTGGGGGCATAAAAGGGATGGCATGGGAGGGCGCGTAAGTACGAAAATATTGTTATAACCATTGTTAGTATTGTTGGCATCGTCTCTTATTGAACGGCCAAAGTTCGGACAATGAGAACGTGTATACTGACGTGCGTGCCTAGACACACACTAATGTATCATGATAAATCTAAACAACGTTGCAAAGAAATTGTATTCACGTCCAATTCACGAAAAATAAACCAACTGTAAAAACAAAGCAAAGTAAACAAAGCCAAAAACTGGTAAAGAGGCCACCAAGTTGAGAGTAGTTCCGCCCTTCAAAGGAGTGATATCAACACACGAAAACTAAGTAAATAAACCAATTACAACAAAATTAAAACCAAATCAAAAACTTATAAAGAGGTGACTAAGTTGAGAATGGTTCGGCCTATACGCAAAAGGTAGTAGCAAATTGTTGAAAACCAATTTTTTTATGACGTGGCACTTTATTACACATCTGCACGGTAGTGGAGTTGAGTCAATACACAATTTAAAAAAAGGAGTGATATCATATAAAAAAACAAAACTGGTAAAACTGGCCAAGTTCCGAATGGTTCGGCCTTTCAAAGGAGTGATATCAACACACCAAAACATTCGCCAAGTTAATCGCACCGAATAATACTTTGGACGTTAAATGAAAACTTGAACATTGTTACCGAAAGTAGCAATGTTCTAGTTTTCCTTTAACCTTCGAACTATTAAGCGGTGCGATTAACTCGAGCGGTGCGATTAGCGGTGGGATTTCCAACTCGAGGGCGTCAGGGGATTTCTCTTGTGATATTCTGATCACTCCATTCTCTAGGAAAAATTATTTTGCGTACTCAGCCTCGTTTGGTATTCCTACATTAGGCCGAATTGCTGAAATATTGTATAACGAGGTTAAGGTCATCTTTATAAATGTGAATCGATTTACCCGTGCGTATGCTAAGCCCCCCCCCCCCCCCATCTTCCCCTGCACCGAACCCACCCCCCGCCTTAACCTGCCCCGCATCCCCTCACATCTTCCTCCGCATTATTATGGGGGTGAATAAATATGGAACCCCCTACCCCGATCCCTTCCCGCGCTTCACTCCCCACCGCGTTGTGGGGTCTGAATAAACATGACCCAGAACCCCCCCCCTCCCCCCCTCGCATTGTGGGGTCTGATTAAACATGAAAAACCAGTAACTATGTGAAAAAAACCGAATGCAGCTGAAAGCGCTTAACTGTTAAAGGCATGTTAATGATCAATGGCTTCACAGAGTGGTGTTCTTGCCGTGGCGCCCTATCAAATATGAAACCGAACGTATCGAGAGATGGCGCTACAGGGTGCAGGGTGGTGCACTTGCTCGATAGAGGCGGGATGGTGCGTTAATCTCTTTAGTATCATGGTCGTGGTGATGGCTAGCCCATAAAAACTGCGTCATTACGAACCCTTTTTCACTTTAGACAGGGGCGGTTCGAAGACAAAGTATTGGTTGGGGGGGGGGGGGGAGTGTGCGGGACAAAAATTTCCGACTCTAATCCTATTTGCTTTATCGAAAAACATAAAAGCCAGATCCAGCATTCTGGGCTCTGGCAAGTCGGTGGCACCGTCGAGGTTGTTGTTTTTTTTTACCTTTGATATTTAACTGCCTTTATTCGTACTTTCGTCTACTACTATACCTCCCGCTTTTCCGAATGAGGTATATTTTTCAGACTCGGCCTTTTGATGGGGAAGGGTATAACCCCCTCCTCCCCCCCCCCCCGGTCATGGTTGCCCTCCCCCACTCATGCGCGGGGACGAGGGCTACCCTAGCTCCGAGTTTCATGATGTTTACACGGCCAGTTTTGGAGCCCCGACTGTTCAACCGCGTGGCCGTAACCCTCGTAAGTGTACTTGCGCTACCCGGATGTTTGGACATAAGCAGTTGATCAGACTGATAGTTGATGATGAATAATAACGTGGATTTAATCTGATTTGATTGCACCAAGTGAAGCATTGCTCAGGCATACACCTAACTGCCACTTCATTCTTGTCTCTAAGAGATATAGCCTAAGAGGCTTTGCATAAAGACGGCTGCAGGCAACCCAAAGAGGGCCATGTTTATGTGATCATCTAGAATATGTGTCGCTTTTACTGTTTATGGATGTAGTAATATATCAAGGTCTTCACGTGGTTCGGTACCTTGTCAATAATCGACATTTGATGTGCGTTTGGTTTCGTTCACCGTTTTGGCATGGGTACTCTAGTGGATATCATATTAGCTTCCGCCTGTATATACATTCAACTACTGATTCCTATTTTGACTGACGTATACCCTTACAAGTGCATAATATATGACATCAGTATCAAATATGACTTTTCCAGCATAATGGCATAAATGTTTGATACTTTATAAGCGATACTAGTCATTGATTCGTTATCAATGAGTGGGATAGCCAAATATTTAAGTTGGATCGCTAACCTTTGTATGATGAATCTGGTCCTGAGATTGTCCTATAGGGTTTTGGTGATTGTAGTAGAGAGGTAGGTGATGAGTTGACCGCTACTTAAGCATTTGGTGATGAAATTCAAAGCAAAATTGTTGCTTGTGTTCCATGCTTGCGTTGTGGAACAACGCTGCTGGATGAGCTTGTATCAGGATGGCATAATGTCCCGTCTGTCGCAAGTAGTTAGCGACTTTTGTATTCTAGAAAGATATTCTTGACCATCGAAAATTGTATACCCTTACAAAATAAGGTTGCGTTTGAACTTGCCGTGACATTTCAATGTGTCTACACGTAGAAAAAAATTGAAAAATGGTGTGTCAATTGGACAACGCAGAAAAACAACGATATGACTTCATACTTGCATAGTTTTGCTATAGGCGGCGATTTGTACTTGTCGATTTGCTAGGTGATCTGGAAGGTGGAAAAGCTACTCCTTGAAGTCCCAGATTGCAATCCAAAAATCCAAAGCGTTAGGAGAAGACCATTTTTGGATTCCATTTGAAACGTCATCTGCCTTCGTAACCACGATCTGCTACCAAGTGATGAACTGAAAATGATGCGATCGACTGAGGAAAAGACGACTGGTGCAACTTCATAAGTAATTATTGCATATAACAGAAAGGGCTTAGCTACTAATCCTTGTTTCACCTTATTGTAAAACGTATACAAAAGCATAGTTAGCGCCTGTGGCCCATACCTGGTAATCCTCCAGAAGAGAAGATCACAACAATAATCAAAAAACCATGACGACAACGTACTGTTAAAAACAAGAACAATACAGCCATTTCCCTGTTCCTATTCTTAAAGAGGTATCGCAACAAGAAACCTCCTCGAGTGAAGCGAGACGACGCCAATGGAGCGGGCGAAGCAAGCGATGTGGCTAGTATTTTATTACTGTCTCTTGGCCAACAACGTGCTTTGAGAAGTCCTGATGTAACTTTTAAAGCAAAAATGAGTGGAATGGTGGGAGGAGAGCAGGGGTGTGGATACAGCTCAGTGAAATTAGACTTTGCCCTGACACGACGTAGTATTATTGTATGTAACTCTATGCTGGAGCCTTAATGGGTTAGCTGCAAGGGGCACTGCAGAGAGAAACAGAAGGGCGTCATACTGAATCCGATGCTGTGAAGAGTGATTTCTTAGACCTAAAACGCGCGATTTTTGTTGTTGGAGAAAACAACGTTATTTTAAGCCTAAGAAATCCGCTCTTCCGTTGCTTTTTCCCTCCATTTTTATGTAGTGCACCTTGTAGTTATGCCCTCCAAAACCCATACTGGTGCCAATATGGCGGCAAATGTCACTGCTCTATACGAAGAATAAATCACAAGATAAAGGGTAAACGAAGCAAACAGTCTTCATTAAAGACTGGACTGGCCTTGTGAGGATACAAGATAAACTAATCCGAGAAAGTTGTCTTTTCTTTCTTTCTCAGATTAGTGTTTTCTGTATTTTCACAAGGCCGGTCTTTAATGCAGACTGTGCTTCGTTTACCCTTTGGATTGAAGTTTCATGGATAGTACTGAAGTGGAAATGGCGCCCTCCCCTCCCCTCCCTACCCGCCTGCATAGTCCTGTTGATGGGTTGGGCGCCATCTTGGAAAATCTAACCACCATTTTGGAAAATTACACGTCACATACGTAACACTGCTAAGGTTAACAGTTACAATCGTGGGTGCACACTCATTAACGTGCCACAGACAGAAAGTGCTGTCTTTGCAACCACCTGTCTTTGCTGCAACCCTATGGACAACTGAGATTGAATCTACATTCATCGCTTCATCTCAGTTGGTCATGCTTCAAACACAATCTTAGTCAATTTGAATGGAAAGAAAGCAACCGAAAAAGACGCAAGTTTCGACGAAAACGTGCAACTCTATAATTCTTACGACGAATCGATGAAACTGTCTAGCCAACTTCAACGCAGGAACCAACATTCATACGGAAATTAATTCGCAGTTCAATTTATGCAAAAGTTGCAGTTCATTAAAAAATAAATACAGTATTGCGTGCTCAAACAGGGAAAAAGGTGTTTAAGTATCCAATAAATCAATTTTAATTTGGTTGCGCCTTCAGGAGGAAAACAGTTTAAATGTGAGGTATGCAATCTATCATTTTCTCATTTATGTAATTTGGATGCACACACATATACAGGCGAGACCATTGAAATATGTGAAGTGCGCCAGTAGTTTTATACACATAACTCACCGATGCGCACAAAATTATTCTGCTGCATCACGCCCATATGAGCGACGCATCACGCGAAATGGGATCGTCCAGATGTGACATCTGCTGCAAAACATTAACGACGAAAATTAATGTTATAACAGTAAATTTTAGTTAACGCAAGACCGACTGAGGTATAAGCGTTAACTGTGTTGGCGTTAACTGTGAAGTTTTACAGTAAATTGGCCATAGTGATACTAAGATGGACCAATTGCAAGAGCCAAAATCAAAACAACAAAGAGACGTGAAGCCGTTTCTAAGCGCCGGTGCACACGGGCGGTCCCACATTTGCGGTTTGGTTTACGTGACATCTGTTGGGTACTGCACACGTACCAGCGTCGACGTTGCGTTACCGCCCGCCCCTCGTGCGGTCGTTTTGCACAGCAATTCCCCCCGTCAACGCAACGGTACCGCAGCGTTAAGAAAACGCAATTGCGTCTCTGAGTACCTTGGGTGACTTAAGCGGTGCACACGTCCTCCGTTTACCGCAAAAGCGTTACGAAAATGGCGTCCAATTTCGAAGAAATAGACATGGAATTGTTTTTTAGGGGAGTAAATAACTATCCTGAAATATGAAATGTTGCTGCAGAAATGATTGAACACATAGCTCACGAGTTTTAAGCATGGGGGAAAAATTCAAACGCGTTGTAACTTTATTGCGTAGCCAGACTCAACAAGTTTTTTTTAACTCACATCGTACAAAGCACGGGCTTTAGCTAGTATGCTATAACGAGCGAAAAAAGTGGGAGCTGCATTGACCAGTTTTTGCGAAAGTTCTTCCAAAAGCGTTGTAGAAAAAGATTATTAAAATCTCACTCTTTGTAGCACCGTAAGTTGTTAGAAATACAAGATGGTAGTGGAAAACGGCACGCAAACCACTGTTTCTTCTTTTGTTGCTGGAACGAAACGATATTGATCAGACTGAAAAATTGGTAACAATGTTCAGAATTAAATTGTCTTTTTCATTTTTACCTAAACTCATAATTATTGGAGCGGAGCGAGGCCGAAGGGTAAGCATAGCTCCGTTATGAAGACACTCCAATGTAATCTTAGACCGCGCATCACGCAAAAACCACAAGGGCTATTCAAACCAAACTTTGCATGCAGGGGAGCACGGGAGTCCGGACAAGGGGTTTATCAAAAGAAAAATCCGGAATCGGACATGGGGTTGAGGAACCATCAAGGTGACAAAATGGACCAATAGCAAGAGACAAAATCAAAACAACAACGAGACTCGAGGCCGTTTCTAATTGTTCAAGGCATCTCACTGTTAAAAGATTGATTGTTGATGATAAACGGTCTGCGGCCTTTCAGTGCTCGAAACACCGGTTCTCGTCAGACCACCGAAGTTAAGCAGCACTGGCCGCGATTGGTACTTGGGTGGGTGACCTCCTGGGAATCCATTCCGGGTGCTGCAGACATAGGGACTTAGGGCTTCGTCGGGCAGATGACCGGGTGCGGTTAACGCTCGCTAAAACCCTTTGAACCCCTTTGTTGATGATAAACAGGCGGCGTTCGGCGGTAATAAACGAAATTCAAGATATTTTCACTTTTCGTCGACCGATTCGGACGTTTGAATACACCATTTTCACGGTTTTTCCACCACCTTTCCAATGGCCAAAACTCCAAGCAGCTGTCTCTTATGGTTTAGAAATTACAACGCAAATCCGATCCGATCCGATTGACAGCCAAACAGCAAAGAAAGCGGAGCCCGCTCCATTATGTCGACAGCGGAACTGATGACGGCCATAGTTTATCTTCTATATTGCATGCAGTAGAATAATGAATAACAATTCTGATCCGCTGCTGTGTTGGTTCTGAGTAGCACAGATTTGTATTAAAGGTGCATGCCTCCCATGATATTGGCTTTCCTGTATGACTAAAGTTTTTCAACATTACTTCAGAGGTATGTAAATGTTGCAAAAGCTTTTAATTTTCTGGCTTCTACCCTCGTATGTAGGTGGTTTTGCAACATTCACTCAAACGTATGAAAATGTTGCAAAAGCTATTTACGCGCAGGATGCACGAAAATACGGAGAGGGTATGTCCTTTTAAAAGGCTCTAGGGATGCACCGAATACTAAATTTTCCGAATACCAAATACCGAATATACAACCGAATACTTAACTTGCCGAATACCGAATATATAACGGAATACTCAACTTGCCAAATAACGAATATAAAACCGAATAGTTAAACTGCCGAATACCGAATATTCGGCACCAAACAATTTACATATTCGGCCGAATACCGAATTATTCGGTTCTGTGCCGAATAATGGCCGAATAGGCCGAATACCGAATTATTTGGCCGAATACTTGACCGAATACCTGTAATTTAAACATATTTGATCAATTCCTCACAAACCAAAAAGTAAATGCTTAGCTAAACGTTCGTACATTCACACAATTACATAAATCACTAAAAAATATTCGTCCGAATACCAACAAATCTTAACACTATTCGGCCTACTACCGAATATCATTATTCGGCCAAAATCGGATAGCTAAAATCTTTTGGCCGAATAGGCCGAATACCGAATAATTACCGAATATTCGGTGCATCCCTAAAAGGCTCGTATGAAAGGTGAATACGTACCTTATTCCAACAAAGTAGAAAAGCACTCTACTAAAGCTAAAAGCAGAACTGCAGCTGTTTGTGTATGCTGTAGACTGTTCCAACTTTAAGCTGGCGATGTATAGTGCCATTAAAATAAACGGATGTAATTAGTCTCAAATGAAAGGTGAATATGTGAATTTTCTTAACAAGTGTAATTAAATTTCTCTCCTTTAATTAGAATCCAAGGTGTGCCTGTAATAATAACTGTAATAATGGTGGTACTTCTTCCACTTAACATCTGCCGCCGGGGAATTTGGGTGGGTGGATGCCTCGAGCATCGTCTCTATATATTATATTATATTATATTATATTATATTATATTATATTATATTATATTATATTATATTATAGACAAGCAGCCAGAATTCCACCCGTAATTATAGTAAAACACGTTTCCAACTTTCTCGTAAATTATTAGATTTCTTTGTCGTAGTTAAAAGTACCTAACAGCAGTTCGAAGTCGAGAAACAGCATTAATACAAAGCGGTAATTTACTGCTTTTGCATAGAAAGACAAACAGCCCCACTGCCCCTAATTACCGTAAAACGTGTCTGTTACGTTTGTTAGAAAGCGTGTATCCCCACCGATCATCTGAGTTTAATTATACACTAGCAGTTTTAAATCGACAATCACTAAACACTTTACGTTTGGATTATATAATATTACGCAAATTTAAATAGGACTTAAGAAAATTTAATTCTGCACATGATTTGTTAAGATTCACCAACTGTCACAAATTTTAACTTTGCGACGTATGTAGTACTTTCTGTATTTTGTTCTTCATTACAACTCTTGAAAATATAATAAACCAGATATATTATTATCGTTAAGCTTATAGAAACAGAGTTAGCAGTAAATTTTAGTAAAGCCGGCTCTACTTGACAAAAAACAACTAGCCACATCGCTCGCTTCGCTGGCTCCGTTGGCGTCGTCTCGCTTCGCTCGAGGAGGTTCCTTGTTGCTGAACCTCTGTAAATAAGATTTAGACGGCTATGTATTTTGTCACTATTCATCTGCAAGTGTCATCCCATACTTGTAATGACTGTATTCTGCATGTGGCTGTTGGGTCAATGCTCAAAGATATGTCTGTGGCGTTTTGACAAAAGGGCTTAAGTCCATTTTTGGCATTGTTGAGGTTAGTCCAAAAATAGCTTGTCTGTACATTCTCTTTGCTTTGACAAAGAGAGGTTATTCCACCCTAGCATTTTCTAGCTTATTTTGTTTGTGACCGTTGGAGGTAAGTCCACAAGCAGTCAATCTAATTTGACAAACGGAGCTAATTCAAACATACCTCCTTTCGTTCCAAAAATGGACTTATGCCCTTTTGTCAAAACGCCACAGATTTCTTGTTGTAATGTTTCAGCTCATAAACAATCTATTTAGCCTATAAAGTATGATTGTTCCTGTATTAATGTTGTCCCAGAGTTGTAATGTTAGCATTTTGTCTCTACCTGTTGGTCCTTTTGTATGGGACCAATGACCTTTTATCCGATGTAGAAAGTCGTCCATCATCACTACTGAATAAATTCTTGGTCTACTATTTACTATAAACGAATAGGACATTTTTTTGTACAAAATTCCATACTCTGCAATTTCGGATTAAACCTATTTTCATGACTGAGCAGCCGTTTCCGTGATATATTGAAAAAAAAACGATTTCGGGCATTATGTTTCCAAGATGGTGGCATTAGCTCAACACTCTTCTACGCCTTTTATAGGCTGCATCATTGAATGTATGAATACTATGAATAGAACCTTCTTTGTAGAAAATTTCATGCTGTACATTTTTGTACAGAACATATTTTCATGCCTGAGCAATCGTTACCGAGTATGTTGAAAAAAAAATCGTTTTTGGACGCAGTGTTTCCAAGATGTCGGCGTTAGGTCAACACGGACAGCTGAGTACTTTTAGTATATTGAACTTGACGTTATTACGAACATCTGTGCCAAAAATCAGCCAATTATGAATTATTCCAAGCATTTGGTATAGTTGTTGAACTATAGTGGAGAAATTGAGAAGGAGGGTCTTTGTAAACTCACTCAATTTATACATGAAATGTGGCAATCACAACATCACTGTTCCTGTCATTAGTAGAGGAGGACCTTGGCGTATGTTTTTAATTCAAATATAATGCTGTGGCAATGGCAACATCAGAGTTCCTGTTGTTAGTGGAGTAGTGGAGGAAGGCCTTGGTGTATGTTCAATGTAGATAACAATGTGGCAATCACAGCACAATATCATATGTAGGTACGTCTTCCCTTATGGTACGACGAGGCCCTGTAAAATAGGGACGGGTCGGTTTCATTTTTTTGACTTCGGTTCCGGTTTCGGTTTTCATGCCCACAAAACCGCGGTTTCGGTTTCGGTTTTTGCCATCCCCCACCCCAACCAGATATTTCGAGTTTTTTTTTTTATCTTATAACATTAGTTTTTCGAGCTTCTAACTCGCTCCTGCTTTCACTTCCAGCAGCGTCATAGACCATGGGCCTAGCTGTGGCACCATTTTCCTCTGCTATTTTCCTTTTAATGACCAGGAGCTTGACTGTGAAATATACGTAGAAAATGCAATTATTAAAAAATTCAAAACAACAAATCAATCTTTGATTTTTCGAACACCGTACTAAAAACCGACTCAAAATCCGAATCAGTTTCGGTTTCGGTTTTCAGTAAAAACCGAAAATTCGGTTTCGGTTACCAACCCATCCCTAAAATCCAATTATATGTCCATCTGCCCTAGCTAAGCAGCACACTTAGCCACAATTGCAATAGGAGAAGTAGTCTCCCACAGTTTTGTGTAGAAAACGGGTTGCTACATCTTTTTATGTTGTTATAGTGTCAAACTCAACAATTTTTGCGTTTTTCTTTTATTTTCAGAGGATGCGTCGTGTGTTGGAGCCTACACTGGATCCTCCTGACGGAGGTTGGGGATGGATGGTGGTGTTGGGCAGCTTCGTCATCAACCTGTCTTTGTTCGGTTTCTTCCGAGCTGGAGGAATCGTTCTACTGGCCTGTGTTTCCCAGTTCGGACAGAGCAGATCCGTCGTAGCATGGATACCTGTAACGACAGTGGGCCTGTCTTTTTTCATGGGTAATTTTATTATTGTTCAGTCGTTTGGTTCTTTATTTTCGCCCTATCGGCCTGTTTCATGTGACTGCGTTTTTCTTTACAAATAGTATCGCTTCAGTTACTACCTGATGGCGGCTATAAAACTGTTGTAGTAGTAAACGAATATTGCAGTCATGTTGAAATGACTTTCACATAAACCTGAGCCTTGTTAATACCTACGGTTTAAGCTACAAAAATGTAAAACTGGTTCATTGGTTCCAGATGAAGGCAAAAGTCCCAACAACAACGACGATGACTACAAAATAACATCACAATTTAAAAAACGAGAGCCTGAGCGTTGTTAATCGGAGATGGAATCGGTCACTTTTTTTGGTGAGCCATGAGGCCATGAACCTGTAAGATTCTCAATTCCATGCTCAATTGACCTACTCACCCGGACTGACCCTCTAAACTGGAATAAACCAAAGACCCGGTCCACGGATTCTGACGGCATGGAAGTGTATAAGTAAATTCTTCATTTAGAGATAAATTAATTAATGGTTTATTTACAGAAAACTAGTTAAATCCTTCCTACTCAATGCAATTCCATTGCTTAGAACAAAAGCTATACAAATAAAATAAAAATAAAACACCACTGTAAGGGCGCGTTTACGCAACGACTCGCCTTTGCATTCTCGCAGCTAGAACTCAATCGTGATGACAAAGGTGACATTGCCATGGTAACAACACTAAATGGATTAGCTAATTCCGACATCGTTTGAGTAAGTACTTGCAGTCTTATGATCCGTGCCAATAATATGCAGAATTCCTCATGACGAAACAATTTTCCCAAACGCTTCGTAACTCACGTTATTTGCTGGTTTCGTTGCGAGGCAGCAGACATAAAACCGCCGCCATGTTGGAATTTGAGGTGATTTCTAGTTTCTAGCGGCGAGAATGCAAAAACGAGTGGTTGCGTAAACGTGCCCTAACTGTACAATGTACAGATCTTATTACCAAAATAGTAAATTCAAGATTATTAATGATGGACTATACAGACATAGTGAGAGTATTTTAAAGGCATTTTATGTGTGTGTAATGGGTGCAATACGTACAGGTTTTTTTAATTGGTTTCGTTCTTTTTTACTTTGCTTACGTTTTCTTTCATTTTGGTTTCGTTATGTTTCAGATTGCTTTAGTTTCTTTTCAATTTGCTTTCGTTTCTTTTCATTTTGCTTTCGTTTCTTTTCACTATGCTTTAGTTGCGAGATAATTTTACCAATCCGAAGCAAATTAAACGGAGAATACTATATGTAATTTACAGTAAATAAATTAAGATGTAGGTTTAAAGACGTATTAAATTAATGATTTACTGTATACAGTAATATCAGTAATATCCATAAATGGCTACTGCTAAAATTAAGTTGAACGACATATTTAAAAAGCAATGTGGTGAGAATTATCAGTGGATTTTCTCTCGGTAATATGTTCCAAGCACTTAATTTATTTAAAATAATTCATGAATTTCTGTTACGACGCTCCAAGAAAACAACTGAAAACGAAACTAACGGCCCGGTACTGTCGTACATGAAAGCTTCATTCCAGCCGCGATGTAGGGCAGGTAACGGGAAAATACGGGGCCGCACACAAATTACATCACTCAAATTTCGTCCTTTTTGAAATACCTCCCTTCAGTCGCACTATTCACAACATTGCAACCCCGACCCGTGAAAAATGTCGTCGACCTCCTCCTCCCCCCCCCACCCTCCTCCAATTTCCTTACCGCAGGAGGGAAGCAATGTGGGAAAATTATAAATCTAGTAGGGAAATTAGTCAGATTTTGCACTAAAATTTCTGAAGACCGTTCCTGTAAAGTCAATGCCCAAAAACAATACTTGTTAAGGATTCCCGCCAAGCTTTTCGGCCGTGTGAAGTGGTGATATCAAACGCCAAGCTAGTCCCACCGACTAATAAATACTTCAAACGTTAAATGAAATAACTGAAAATTGCGCAGTAAGTAATTTTAATATATTTCATTTAACCTTCGAACTACTAGTTCTTTCGCCAAGCTAATCCCACCGAGTAAGAGTTCAAAGGTTAAATGAAATATATGAAAATTG
>JAHWFP010120501.1:35849-63202 GCA_023313725.1 Lithobius niger | reverse complement strand
ATAGTCAACAACGATAGTTGATTTGGTTGTAAACAGAATTTTAACAGCCAAAAGTACGGGAAAATTTGGTAGCCTATTTAAGAAAATAACACTGGTTAAGCTTTGTTGAAAAAATAACATTGTTGATTTTGCTTGTATCTTGCAATTGTTTATGGAAATGATCGATTGACATGTTCAATGCTATGAAATATGTTCAAGTGTATTATCTTGTGTGCATTTAAAGTGTATTTGCTTTGAATTTTCCACAATAAGAGGAAATTTTGGTTAAATTTGGGTTAAACTTATAGGCCTAAATTTAGTTCAATGCATCTGGTTTATTAGTCACTACAGTGCTAATTTTGTGTGAAATTGATCGTGATTGGTCTTAAAATAGCCACCGTCAAATTATTGCCGACTTCACGTGTTAAAATTTGGGAAAATTTCCTTAATTTCCGTTTTAAAGGGAAAAATCATCATTTTGTGCAAATTTGTAGAAAATTTTACAAAATTTTCAAAGTGCTTAAAACTTAAGACTTGTGCTACAAATTAAGTTTAAACTTACCATTAAGCTTAAATATTTGCTTAAAATCTAGTTAAATCTAGTAAAATCTAGTTAGATAATGCCTAGAACTAGAAGTAATCGTGCTAGAGGCACAATTCAAGTCTCTTCGAGAGGCAGACAAATTAGAAGGCCAGTAAATCGCCAAGATTTTGTGGAATTCACAGACGCTTCAGTCAGCACTAATAATTTAGACAATACGAATACTACTCAAAATGAATCGGATACAGAATCAGAGTATTCTGACACCATCGACGAGATCGATGATGCAGTAAATTTGCCTCCTCCCAAACGAGTTCAATCTCGCTCAGCTAATCGCTGAGCTCAAAATAAGGGTAAAACTAAAGATCGAACTAGATCTAGATCGCCACATAATAAACGTGCAAATCAAGTACCTTTAAATTCCCAAGTACCACTTAGTACTCAGGTACAATTAAATAATCAAGCGCCACCAAATAATCAGGTGTACGCTAACCAAAATGCGCCATTCAGTCATACTTTGCCATTAAATGGAAATGTTTCACTAAATCATAGTGTACCGTTGAATCAAACTACGCCATTAACCCAGACAGTGCCGTTAAATTTAGTAACGCCACAACATAATCGGGTAACACCAAACTTAACACCAACTATGCCTACCTTGCAAACGCAAACAAGCGCTCAGACGCCGCTTAATATTCAAGTGCCTATAAATTCGCAAATGCCGAATCATTCCCATGTTCCTATTACTCCAAACGTAGTAATAAATTCCCGAATTTCAGATGGTAATCAAACTCCACTAAACTTAACTCCTAATCATAGTAGCGGACGACAGGGTGATTCAATGGATGATTCACGTCTTCAAAAGATTTTAGATCATACTTTAGCAGTATGTTTGCAATCAAACAGTGATAATCTTAAGGCAGTAACTGATAATCATTTAGAAGTGTTAAAAACTATTCAAACTAGAGATTCACAAACTAAATCTAGACTTTGGGCCGAATTACGAGCAGCCAAAAAGGCTATCCTTCCTTTTGCAGGGGATAACTCATTAGACATTTTCGCTTTTGCATTAATGGTCGAAAATTTGCGAACATTAGATCCTTCATTACAAGATTCAGAACTAATTTCAGCTGCATGTAGTAAATGTACAGGTCCAGTCGCAATTTATTTAGCCATGAATCCGCATATAGCCACTTCCCGAAATTGGGACAGCTTTAAAGAAATTTTAGTCGATAGATTTGGTTGCGGAGGTGAAATCGTCACACCTACGTCGTTCCACACGGCGCGACTCAAGCAGGGAGAAACTATCGAACTTTTCGCTGCCAGACTTGAAAAAATGGCTTCACAACTTTGGAGAGTCAAACCTTCCGATTCGGACGCACAACGAGCTTTTAAACAGCTAGCTAAGGATGATGGTATGCATTCAGTATTTTTACACGCCATGCCACGAGAAATTGAAACTCATGTAACATCGCAAATGCATACTACGTTCAGGGATACGTATAATTCAGCCATTTATAAACGTTCAGTTTTAGCTGGATATCAAGGCGATGAAAATGATCGTAACTCAGATCATTCAGGCACTAAACAACTTTCTAATGCGGAAGTTAACAACCTAGCTTTTGGCACAATGCTAGATAAAATGAATTCTTTAGAGAAAGGCATAACTAAGCTTAGCAATGCTAAACCTAAAAATGTTGAAGCTAAAGTTAGCGCAGTTAACACTAATGTAAATCAAGGTAAAATCTGCCACCGTTGTTCAGCCCCAGGGCATATAAAACGAGAATGTCGTACAAGAGACGAAAACTTACATACAGTACGACAACGTTGGAACAAATTTAAACAAGAAGGAGGATTTTCAACAAATAAATTTAACAACAGAAACGGTCGCGGAGGTAACCGTTACAGGGGAAATAACCGTGGTAAACGCGGAAATTATTTTTCTGGTTTTGAAAATAGGGATTCTATTCAGTTCAATAGAAAAAATAACCCATATGCATTCCAAACTAACGCTAGCAATAACGGTAACAATGGTTACAATAATGGGCAACAATTTCAGAATTCTGGTAATAATGATAATTACGGGAGGAACCAAAACCAAAATAGAAATCAAAATCCAAATCAGAACCAAAATCAGCAACGGCAAAATAACAACAGCCAAAACCGTGTTCCACAACACGCTACAGACGTAAATGAGCCCAATGACTCATGTCAAAGTAGTTGCAATTCAAAAAACGAGCTAGTAGTCTGAATATGAACAGGGATTCAGAACTAAACTTAAATCAGTCAGAACGGAGCAGTAATGACGATCAAAATCCACACGTCAGCTCAGTTCAAGCTCAAACTCCTGTTAATCAAACAAATGAGATAAATAATACTCATTCTTTAAACGTAAAATGTGTTTCATTATTTTCAGAAGAAGTTGCAAATAAATTAATGCTAGATTTGTATTCAAACGTCGAATGGCACCAGCAAAAACTTGCTTTGCCAGATCGCACGCTAGCACTACCACGTTTAGCGTCATATTTTGGCAAAATTCCATCGAAATATGTAGCAAGGGCTATAGAGAGTAACAAAAATCTCGTAAATGAATTTACGAATGCTTTAAACACAGTTAACGATAAATATGGTTTAACTTGTGATTCTGTAGTAGTAACTCTGTTCGAAGATGGTTTAGATTCTACAAATTTTTATTCTGAATTAAACCCAGTTGATACAAAAAAGCCGATAGTTATTGCTTTATTAGGTCACGAACGCACAGTTCAGTTTAAGCATACGAATGATTCATTTTATAAAGACAGAGTTAACATGCCTTCGGGCACATCTATTGGTATTTCACCAACAACGCAGAAAGATTGGAAAATTAGGATTCCAACAGTTGTAGGAACGTTAGAGCCTACAATCTGTTTAACATTTTGGGACAGCAAGAATGTTGCCGACCCAAATGCGTCACCAGCGAAACACTCATCATTGGGAGAGCGAGGAAACTTGCTCATGAGCATTTCCGCTCAACCAGGCAACAGGTGGTACAAGCAGCACCATCTAGCGTCAGAGGTTGATACTAGCCTCGAGTCGGAGCAGCAACGAGAAGCAGCGCTCGACTCGGAGCAAACAGCGCCTAACGCTGATAACGTTCAAGTGAACACAGTTTTAAATAAAACTAAGGTTAAATATTCACGTCCACACTTAGTGTTTGACGTTGGTAATAGGCCAGAAATCTGTTTATTAGACACAGGTTCTTCACTTTCGTTAATTACGAACACAGCAGCACAACGCATGCTTAATGATTTTAGAGTTAAATGCCATTTAATTCCGATGACCACACCAGTCAACTTGGTTGGGGTCGGAAATCGTCAGATTAAAACTGATAGGAAAATAGTAACCACTGTAGAAAAGTGTGAATTTTCTAGAAATCAAGAGTTTATTATCGTTCCTGATGGTTCATTTGGTAACATTTCAGTACTATTAGGATACGATTTTATGTCAAATAAGTCAGATTCATTAGCATTAAATTGCCCAGATAACGTCTTAACTATAGGCGATTTAAAATTTCAAATGTCATCTACACTAGCATTAGCTCATGTAGCCTATAACCAAAATAAGGAAATATTAAACAGGGAATTTTATAAACCCAATCACATTTACGTAGCAACACTTAACGTAGCTACAGATGTAGAAACCGATGATAATCCTAAATCTACATGGAATTGTACCCCTAAACAACATTTAATAGATATTAATGTAACTTTGTTAAGAAACGAAATAATTCCAGCAAATTGTGAGAGTAGGATAACGGGAAGTTTACATTTTCCGTATCCAGAAATACAGACAGAAATACAGTATTCCAACCTGAAAACGGCGAATTTCCTGTACATCTTGCTCACAGTCTTGTTAACACAACTCCCACAGGTATTATTCCAGTTATGTGTATAAATCTTAATGGATTTGACGTAGAACTAAAGGCGGATTCTATCCTAGGTACGTACACGACTGCTATTATCGAGTACGAGGATGACGCTTCTTTAGCCTCGTCAAATTCAAATTTGCCCACCTCAAGTCCCATTGAGAAATCTCAAACTGCAAGTCCCATTGAGGTATCTCAAAACTCAAGTCCCATCGAGACTTCTCAAAATCAATCCAAACCGAGTGAAAGCTCATCGGAGGTGCCAGTTAGTAGCCTAACTGACGCTCCCAAGTCAAAATCCAAGGCAGAACTCGATGCGGAATGGGAAATTTTGAAACATAAATTCACGTTTCCAGATTTAAACAAGCAAGAAACGGGAGAATTTCTAGATATGCTTAAAATCCATCAAGATTCATTTTTCTAAGAACGATTTTGACTTAGGATGTTATGAAGGGTACGAAGTTTCTATAGATACTGGCGAGTCACAACCAGTAAGTTCTAAAATGTACCGAGTTCCATTCCACCAACGTGAATTATTGGATAGATATGTTAACGAAATGCAGAGAGTTGGAATAATTCAAGAAGGAAAATCAGGATGGTTATCTCCTTGTCTAATGATAAAGAGAAGGCCAACTGGTTATCGCGTAGTCGTAGACTTACGCGGCTTGAATTCTGTCGTTGAAAGTGTAAGTGTTCCAATACCCACTGTGACAGAAACCATGGCTCACCTTAGCGGAGCTAAATATTTTACACGCTTAGACTTTAAGTTTGGGTTTTATCAACTTAAATTAGCGGAATCTGCTAAACCTAAGACGTGCTTCTCTGCTAATTCTAAGACCTATTTCTTCAACCGGCTCCCAATGGGTCTTAAAACTGCGCCTGCGCACTTTCAATTTTGTGCACAACAAATATTTGCAGACGTGCTAGGAGCCTATTGTACCGTCTATCTTGACGATTGTCTTCTGAGTAGTCCAGATCTTAAAACTCACATCAGTCATGTGAATCGAGCTCTAGAACTAGTCGCTCGTTCAGGACTGAAACTCAGCGTCGAAAAGTGCGAATTTGCACGCAAAAAGGTTAAATTCCTAGGCTTTGTGCTAGACGAAAACGGGATACAACCCGATAGCGCTAAAACAAAGGCTATGCAACATTATCCTACGCCTAAGACACTTAAGCAAGTCCGTTCATTCTTAGGTATGGTAAATTTCTATAGGCGACACATTCCTTCATTCGCCGAAATGTCACAAATTTTGTCCAGACTAACACGGAAAAACTGTAAATTTCTGTGGGGCGAACATGAAGAAAGAGCATTTCAAGAACTTAAGCGAGCTATGATAAAGGCTGCAACGCTTAAGCACCCAGATTTGTCTAAACCTTTTTTTCTTGAAACCGACGCCAGTGGAGTAGCGATCGGAGGTTGTTTAAGTCAATATCACGGAGGTATAAACTATCCGTTAGCCTACACTTCCCGAACCCTCACTGAGGCGGAACGGAAAGAAACGACCACTACAAGGGAAATTTTAGCAATTATACATTGTATAGATTCATTTCGCTGCTATTTACTTGGTAAGATGTTTTTCTTAACAACAGATCATTTAGCAATTTGCTATCTTTATTGTGCCTCCACCCTCCCCCCCGAATTAGAAAGAATCTTACTTCAACTCAGGGAATACGAATTCATCTTACGTCACAAGTCGGGCCGACTTCTAGCGGTTTCCGACGCGCTATCTCGTATAGAGATACCAGTCGCTGTGTTGGGCAGTCAGTTTCCTGACTGGACGCGACAACACCTAGCGGTGGAGCAACGAAACGATCCATTCTTAGGCCAAATAATTAATCGGCTAAAAGATCAGTCATCCGAAGATCTGATCGACGCTTCTAACAAGCGAAACATCTTTTATAAAGATTATGACGGAATTCTATACAGAATTCGACTAGCGGACCCAAACAAAGGTCGTATGCACAATCTAGCACAGATGTGTATACCAAAATCTCTACGGACATATTGTATCCGGGATTACCATTCCACACCTGGCGCCGGACATCGCGGAGCCACTAAAACTAGAGAATTAATAGAGCTATATTGCTATTGGCCTAAAATGATGGACGATATCGCACATTACGTTAAAACTTGTCAAATATGTCAAGCTTACGTTAGACCTAACAAGCCACTAAAAGCTAAGCTAAGAGCCTATCAACCCCTACAGAGACCAGGTCATTCATGGAGCTTGGATCTCGTTGGACCCTTGAATAAAAGCGTTCACGGAAACGTCTACATAATGACGTTAATTGACGACTTCAGTCGTTACGTAATTGCAGTCGGTATTCCCGATAAGAAAGCAGAAACAATAGCTAATAAGTTGTTTTCTCACCTCATAGCTAGATTTGGAGCACCAGTGCAACTGCGTGGAGACAACGAGAGTGAGATAAACAACGCTATTGTGGCAAGATTGTCAAATTTGTTCAATATTAAACAGATAAATTTCACTCCTAACACATCGTGGGTAGGAGGAACGGTGGAAGCCGCAAATAAAAGAATAGAGACGGTATTGCGTAAAATTTCTGCAAGTTGTCCAGAAAATTGGTGCGAGTATTTACAATTAGTAACTATAGCGCTAAATGCGTGCCCTAATTCAACTACGCTAATTAGCTCACACTATTTACATCATGGTTCAGAATTTAGATTGCCTAGTGCTTTAGCTTTCGAACCACCACGAATCTGCTATGATAGTGATGACACTATAGTACGTCTAGAGAGTAGACTACAAGCAGCATTCGAAGTCGCTCGAGCGCATACTTGGAAAGCAGTTAAGAGACAGCAAAACTTTTATGATTGCACAGCACGTCCGTACCGTTATATGGTCGATGATTACGTATTATTGCGCGACTTTTTACCAATTAAACAAATTTCTCTGAAATTATTGCGAGCATGGACGGGACCGTTCAGAGTAATGGAATTTGTTAATGATGTTATTGTTCGTATTGTACATTTTCTGGATCCATTAAGAGTCGTTCGCGCACATGTGAACAATCTAAGACCATGGTTCCTAAGAACAAATAACCAACCTGTTCCTTTTAACGGACCTACCGATTTGGATTTATCAGAGCAGCTTAACGGTACCTTGACGGAAGCTGAAATAAAATTACAACAGTACATAGCAAAACTTTTGGAAGATCCGACAGACCATTTATCGGAGATTCAACCACCAACGTTTACGCCTTCCGAGCCTGACGATGCAGCTAGCGGTTCAGAAACGAACCTAACCAAGAAACGCAAACGCGTTGAGCCAAAATCGGCCGCTTATTTACAAAATAAATACCGTAAAATAGATAACGAACTAAATAAAAAAAGAATGCTTGGTTCTACGCATGGTTATAATACCCGTAGCAGTACAACTACCCCAGAAATCAGGCTGCGTCGGCAGTTGGAAGAGGCAAACGTTGAGGATGAGTAATTCTTTGCAAATCCAACGGAGAACAAAGAAAACATGGCGTCACCGTGAAGGAGCGTTCACGCGCTCTGCACGCGGGGACCCTAGTGAGTAAAAACGGAAGTTCCCTTCCGAAACCAACGCATGATTGCTAGACCAGTTACCTACGCAGTTTCGATTCTCACAGTGCATGATACTGAACACGTTTACATCGTATAAATACATGAAAATAGCTAAGCCTATTATGTTTCAGGATGTAATGTAAAATAACTTTTGAGACGGAAACTCGTAGATTACTTAAGAAAATACTATAATTTATGAAATACGAAAAACATATGTACAAACATTAAAATACGAAAAAAAAAATAAGTATACGTAAACACGTATAAACAAAACATAACACACGAAACGTAAATATTTACAACAGGATATAAAATGAACGTAGAAGTAATTACAAAAACATAGCAAACCATAGAAAATAATTAACAAAAAGGTTAATTGAAATAAAAATATGTACAAACATGTAATACGGATTTTGCAACAAGCCATGGAAAATCATAAAACAAAAAAATTTGCAACCATGTCGTAACCATAAGTTACAGTAGAAGGAAAATTTGGAATAATTTTATCAGAGGAAAGAAAATTTAAGAAAATTGAATTTAGTAATTTTGACTAGAAAATTGCATTTGAAGAAAATATTAGTAACCGAAAACAATTTTGACGTAAACTTAAATCTGTACGGTAAGTCACGGTTACGAACATTAAAATTAAAAATGTTGCAAAACAAAGTGGAAATCAAAATAAATATGTACAACACACGGACAACACCAGGATTCTGGTACATGAATGAAATAAGAAATTGCAACATAAATAGAAAAAATATATATATATAATAGTCAAGACATAAAAATGAAAACACTGAACATTGACTATGTACAAAATACAAAGTAATTCCTGAAATAAAAGGATCAAAATTAATACATATAAAATATTGTACGATCACAGATTTAAGAAGCACGAATTTAATATTCGGTCAGGATAAAATGCGTAAGAAACATTACGAACAGGGAAATTTAATTTTGACTAAATTTAAGATTTCATGTAGAAAGTTAAGAAATTAATAGGAAAATTTTGGAAAAACTTTCAGAGATCTATGATCATATAAAACATGGCAATTCCCTTCACCATACCAAATAAAATATAGGGAAAAAAAATGAATGAAATAATAAAATAAATATATACAATAAATACACCCCTGAATTTAGGGCGGTCAACGTCGTGCTCGACTACGCCGCTTACAAGGTAGCGGGCAGTCGAGACACGGCAACGGCAACGACGTTACTCGTCGCCGCTGTCACTTTCTGGATCATCTAAATAAAGAAAATTGAACGACAAAGATTAAAATCTAATTCATAAAATTATGAATACATGTGAAATTGACATGTAAATTGGTTCAATGTAAGTATACATTTTCGCATATGGCGATACGTGCTGTTACCTTAATTTCTCTCAAGTTCATAAGCACAATATGGAGGGAAATCACTGTAAAATGGTATACGGGAATAGAATGTTCAAGCATTTGAATACAACTGGAACATGTTCCTTCCCAACATAAATTGTTATAACAGCATGACAACTTCGTGAGTGATACTACCCCCCCCCCCCACCCCCAGTCATCAGATTTTAATACTTAATCCAAATTAAGAATAAGAGCACAGAATATTCAATTTCTTAAGACTATAAGTTACTACCTTTCCTTAAAATCATCATTTAGAGTTCGAACGCGCAGCGGAAATTTAATTTTCCTACGCACAGAGAGCCTAATCTACTTTAGCGCTTAGTTCGCGCTGCCGCGCTCATTGCGGCTAAAGGTTCAAAACCAAGGATTTCGTAAACATACATTCCCAATATTTTACCGGATGATCACCGGACATTCAAAATTAACGTTTATATCAATTTTACTTATACGTACTATGCAAACTTGTACGGTAAACAAATTTATTAAGATTTAAAAACACCACCCCCCCACACCCCCACCACTGAATATTTTCAGTACTTGCACTTCACTCACACTCTAGTTATTCTAGATTACTATGTTATTCTTGAATCGGAAACGGTGCCACATAAATAAATAATAGGCTATACAGGAGTCCAGTTTTATAAAATTAGTTCGGACTACTAGCCACAGTAAAGTTATTATACAAATAAATAACGACAACACCACATGGCACGGATTCCCTTTCACGAATAGAGGAAATATAAACAGCATTTAAGGCCATTCATTTCTTAAAGTTAAGAAAAAAAAAATGATGAAGGTCCTAAGCAGATGCTACTTTAATTATTTTAAGGCATAAAATTATCTACCGATTATGAAACGGAAGTTGAACGAACTGTTCGTAGCTATGCTATACGGTTTAATTTTACATCCAGAAGGAGAATTATAAAATTGAAATTATTACTAATAGTAAGCAATATTTGCATTTCACATCCATAAGGAAATGGATCATGAAACGAAAATTGCAGTTTCATTCATTTTTGAAACCAGTTCGTAGAAATTCCTATTTAGTGCTTTTAAATAAATTAGCACCACGTTGTTAATAAAGCAACATATAAATAAATAGAAATTGATTTTATACCATTTCATGTAAATGTAACTTACCTAAAGGCCTACAATCCATAGTGCCTATACCAAGTAAACTTGAGAAAATAAGCATTTTTTAAAGTAACTCAGCATTACTTTTGAGAACCATCGAATTAAATTAAAGTTAAAACACTTTTGAAAAAAAAAGTACTTGTCAAAAACGACATATTTTCTTGCTCAAGAAGCAATAATGTATTCTTAAATGCATATATCGCATTAGATTTTTTTAAGACTCATTATAGTCAATAATTAAGCTTAAATCGCATATTATAGCGATAAAGATTTAAATAAGCTTCTGGAAGTTGTTTAACAGGAAATGTTTTGCATAAACAAATTTGATACTATCATTTCCACTTCCAGTGAATCAAACGTAATATTTATTGTAATATTTGTAATATTTATTGTATATCGCTGCCGGATGCTCCCGCATCGGAGACGAGAGGGACGTCCGGATCTTGTACGTGTCCGATGCGGATAAGGTCCGGGAGCGGCGGCAGACCTTCTGGCAGACAGTCCCGCAACATTGCAGAAATATCGTCCAAGCGTCCTTCAGCTGCGGACACGTCTCCCATCTGACGGGCGGCGGTGTTAAATTGGGCTATGGCCCGGTGCAAATTCAATTGCATGAAGAAAGTGTTTTCTGCATTTACCGCCCGCCAGAAAAAGGTAGAAAATTCTTCCGTATCCCGGGGAAACGGAGGATACGTTAAATACCGGCAGTGTAAACACTGCCGGGCGGTTAAAGGGCTACACTGGAGGAAGTGTGCACTTAACCGCAATTGTTGCGCAAACGATGACTCCTCAGGCGGCGCTCCATCAATCAAAACATTTTGCCCCGGATTCTCTAGGATTATCTCCATAGAGAAGAGCCGGAGCACGTAATCCAGCGGATCCTCGCTGGGTAGCATCGGGGAAAATGGCACCTCATCGATAGATCGATGCGGACACTCATCGAATAACGACGGAACCTTTTCGCAATAAAGGTAATGGTCTAAACATACCGAAAACATTACCAAGTTCAAAGACAACAGCCGGAGAAAATCTTTGACGTAACGGGGCATGTTACTCACGGCGCTCCTCTCCTCTTTGGGGCCCATCTTCTGCTTTTTCCGTGGGGGATCCATTGTCGAAATTGTTTGGGGAGCAGAAAACGAAAAGAACAGTCGAGTGGAAGTACACAACTTCGTGTGCGGGAAAAATCCCCGAAATTTCCCAGGTCCGAAATATTGTGACCCAAAAACGGACATTGGCAAAACCAATGGGTGCAAAGTTCAGGCTTGACGTCACGAAAATGGGGCCGTCTCTTTTCCTAGGGACCTAGCTCACCCCCTCAGCTCATATAGTGACCATCAGCTATTGTTTACATGGCCTCGACCAGGCCGCATTTTGAGGTCAGATCAAGCCAGCATGGCCCAGAGCCGTACCCCCAACCCTTTCAACCCACCGACCACTTTCGTTTATTGCCCACCCCCTTCCCTCAGCAGAGAGAGTGTTTATGCTCAAGGGCAGCCATCAGCAAGTGAAAGGGATGGCCAAAATAGGTCAGGACGACTCACCCCTGACCATGACAACAGTTGCTACCCACCCAAGATGCTAAATTTAGCGAACTCACCCTATAGTGGGAAAATACAGAACTTTCTTTAAATCAAGAAAATAAAATTCTGAAACATTATTCTATGAAATAAAATCATTTAATTCATGTATAAGGTCACAAAAACATATACAAAAGTGTAAATAATTGTGACATGCTTTCAGATAAAACTAAAATATGTATGAATGTAACATAACTGATGTAGTCCAAATTCATGTATTTTCAGAAAAATTGTGCAACATACAGTGAATTGTGGTAAAGTGTCAGGAGGGCAGAAAAATGGAGAAAAGAGGCTTAATCATAGAACAGGGATCATTCCGTCATCAATTCATAGAAAATCGCACTGCTATTACCTATGGTGAAGCTTCTTACTTTGGAAAATATTCCTGTTACCCATGGTAAAATTATTAATTTGGGAAAACATTCCTTTTACAAATTGTAAAACTGCTAACGTGTAATCACACTGCTGCTACCTATGGTACAGCGCAATTAACGTTAATTACGTAATATGATTCGCTATGTGAATCCAACTTGATTAGAGGTGAGGTACGCTTAAGATCTGGAATCCAGACGTAACTTCAAATTGACGGTTGCACTAAGTTCGAAGTACCTCACATGTAAGTTCCTTAAGGAACAGATTACACACAATTATTCAGGTCGTAGTGAACACCTTGAAAGATCTACCGCATGCTGGAAGCTACTGTTTCCTGGTTGGCAACAACCGCATGTGAACTTAGTGTTGTAAGTGCAGTCTTATAACCTAGCAAATCAATGATGGAGTCTGGCCAACTCGTATTATTGATTTGCCCAGGGTAACTATGCTGTAGTTACACCGTCACTCAGTGACATGGAAGTCCGACGGAATCCGTCCCATTAATTGGAAAAAAAAAATGTAGTTGTTTTGACTTCCGGTGCTAGTCACCTTATAAGCGATGCAACATCGCTCTGAACAAGATATTCAAAATTAAAGTAAGCAGGCATATGCTAAGTTAAACAGTTTGCTATGCAACGCTTAGTGACCGCTGATTTTACGGAAGCATGCATTAATCTAAGTTAAACAGTTTGCCATGCAACGCTTAGGTTCTCGGGAAAATTTTTACGGATGCCGCGCAACTTCTAAGTTAAACAGCTTGCGTTCGCAACGCTTAGATACCGTATGTTACGGATGCCGTGCTATTTCTAAGTTAAACAGTTTGTAGATACAACGCTTAGATACCGGGATAAAATTTTCCGCATGTCATGCATATTCTAAGTTAAACAGCTTGCCATGCAACGCTTAGATACCGGGAATTTCACGGGTGCCTTGCATTTTCTAAAATAAACAGTTTGCAATTCCCAATGCTTAGATGCGACATTGCCGTGCTCCGGCAGATTAGTGCAAACCCGAATTAGAATAAAATATATAATACAGCAGCATAAATGAGAAAAAAAAATGTGTTATATGATTGCTGCAATTCGATTTAGAATTTAAATCGTACGGTTCTGGAATTTTAGAATTCCAGTCTTCTAAATACGCCTGTGCTCTGGTCGCTTACGTTCAGAAGGACCAGTGCAGGTAGCACATGGCATAAAACGGTTCTTTTCCAGGTAAAAGAGCTCGTTTTCAAGGTAATTACCTTACAGACAAATCACTCTATAACAAGCACTCTAGTAACGGATACGAGTCGCTAGAGCATCGCACGACATTAGGGTCGAGAATTGTACAGATCACAATTCTGGTGGTATAACATATTTATTGTGAGACAACGCAATAATTTCTTAAAATTCATGTTTGCTGGCGGAACCTTACTGTTAGGTTCGACCTGAGCATGTAGTCAAAATGGGTTGACACACATATACATGAACAAGGTTCTTAAAATGCCATGATAGACGGCTTTCCGTATTGGTCGGTTTGAACTGTCGCTTGGTAGTCAAAAGGGAAAACAGACAAACAAGAATACACACGTTTCTTAATAAGCTACGATTGACGGCTTTCCCCCGGGTTAGTCTAAACTGTCTCGTAGTAGTCAAAATGGGTGAAACAAATACAAATAAACACATAATATATTGTACACGCCACATCAACCAAACCGCATATATGAATGAGTTGCAGTACTCGCTATGCTGTTTTGAATAAATGAAACATAGACTCAAATGCAGACACTAACAAAATACCACCTAAACGTGGAGCATGTGAAAACAATTTAAATATTAAGTACGCAATCAGCACACAATCGTGAAAATTTTCATTGGGAATAACAGTAAATGACACTTACATTAAGGGGTTAAGCGAATACGACTTAACGGGGTAATAAAACAGGTATCCTGTCCCCCTCCCTTGTTCAAATGCTTATTTTTGTTACTATGTAGCATGAAAATATTACTAATTAAGTAAAAAGCATGATGAAACGATTTTGATAACTTGGTCGCCAGTTTGAGTCCCAATACGAGACCAAACAAGTGATACATTCAGAAACATAGAAGTTTCTGGGCGACTCATGTATGTGGCATGCATGTGATATTTTATTGTTTATGAAAACTGTGTATTCCGATGAAATCTCGTTGCTATTGGTACTACAGGAAAATATTTAAATTTGACAATGTCGAATAGTACTGTTCGAATCGAACCATGGATATTCCATATTTTATTAATTATTTATTTGCCTAAGGGAGCAAATCAAAGTCACGTTTGGCTATAAAAAGTGGCTTTTCTTCCAAAGGTGAAGAGGCAAGAAACGAGATTTCAAAGGGAGAATGTTGAAAGTTGATAAAGCATAGCTAGTAACGCTTGTTTTCTTTCACTCCCCCCAGCTAGAGCAGAAAGTAGGCCAAATGGTTGGCAACGTAATTACCGAGGGTAGAGGAAACCCACTCAGCCTTGAACGACCTTGGCCGGACCAGTGGCCAACTCGAGGTCAAAAGTAGAGCACAACACGATATGGGAAAGTGCCACGCCTCCCTCGTCGAAAGCGAGAGGGTAAACAAATCCATGTGGCCAGCCCAAGGAAAACGAAATATCATTTATTTCAGATCAACAGCAACAAAGTTGATTTTATAAAATATTGAGTTCAGTCACAAGGAGAATGCGCTCTCGAGTCTTGCATGCACTTAAGCCATACAATAGTTTATTCCAAAATTCCACCCAGACTAGTATCGCTTAATTAATATAGCAATTTAATCTTGCTGTACATAATTATTGTCCTGATTTCTGTGAAGGTTGTTTTTTTACCTCAAAGAAAGGTTCGTTTTTCCTAGTCACACGGCAATTAACTTTGGGCCGCCGGCGAATGCGAAATTTTTGCTTAATTATGTAAAGCAGTTTCTGTTATAAATGAACTGGGTTTGGAAGCTAAAATAAGGAACCACTAAAAAGGTACCATGATTTTAGAATGAACAGGGATTATGTAGGGAAATAATTAATGGCTTAATTAATATTCATAACAGAAACAATACAATTAATTAATTAAATGCATAACTGCATAATATCATACATTTATTAAATGCATGAGCCGAATATTTATTCGGATAGATCAAAACGACTCCAGATAGCAATTATAATTGGGAGTCCTTCTTCAAAGACGACCGAGAGGCGGCAAGATCATTTGAGACTGAACAAGTGTAATTACACCTATTGTTAGAGTTTAAAAGATGGCATTACCAGCTGACATTATTTACGATAGTTTCGTAGAAACTAAATGACTTTCTAGAACTAGATTTAATTACAATAAGATCGTCACTCATGATCGATCACTACGTGGAATAACAATAAGTCCCTCCCACACGGGATGGCAGCATATACCTTCAAAGTGCCGCGTACGGGGAACAATTAATGAACCCGAACGCAACAATAGAATGATTGACAGGCGGAGAGGTCCCAATTGATGATAAGGGCCCAAGCTGTCAAAATGTTACTATATTTAGCATTTCAATAATAAATCAATACTACAATGGATTGATCATGGCCGATAACGCCACAGTATTTAAGCTGAACCGCGGAATGCGTGATATCATCCGATCACCAGCAGCTTACCAGACGCTAACTAGTTCACGCCAGTCAAATTCCGAAGGCCGCAATCCAGAAGTACGCCAGGCAGATTACCGTGCCGAGCTAGCGACGGGGCTTCGCCGCTCAGCCGACCCGTGGGCCCATGGCCGCACTCAAGCTTCAATTAATGAGCTAAGTATTCTGATTGATTAGCGATAGCTAATTGTGTTTATGCTTAACTAGTACCAATCCGTACGCTACTAAATTAACCCGAGATTCCTTTTAATTTAATATAGAGAATATAATAACGATTAGGTTTACCGCTCGACTTAATCCATCCGTAATGCCATTCGTTAGACTCATGTCAAATCATTGTAATCATACAATCAAATCATAATAATCTGTCACTGATTTAATTGGCCATATGTGGGGTCAATATTGTGTACAGCGGAGTGTTGATTAAAGGCCCAGTATAATTGGATGTTTGCTTATTATTTAGCCTACCTATTTTATACTTGATTAGTGTTTTATACAATTGTTTGCCCTTATGCCATCCTGAACGATAATGTTTATTCTAGTCAAATGGTCACTGGAATAGAACATTACATGTATCTAAGTGTTGCAGCAAGAAATCTCCTCGAGCGTTGCGAGACGACGCGGAATGAGTGAGCGAAGCGAGCGACTCCGCTAGTCTTTTATTATTTTTTAGTAAATATTTATCTAACTGAATATTGTATAGCGAACTAAACAAACATAAACATAAACATAAGCATATATAAACATATATATATGTTTATGTTTATATATATATTGTTTTATTTGGCATATAGCATTTAGCCTACAATTATTGGTCCATGAATTGCACTCTGATCTAGCCTAATCGAATTGCCATTGATATTGAATTGCTTGAATATTCTTGATTTTGATTTTGTTTATTTACTTGTATCCGGACTAACCGAATGAAGTTAAGTCCATTGTAATTTAAGAAGGAATACAGAGAACGTTAATCAATATTGGTGTCTGTCATTTATTTTAGCCTTAAGTATTTAAGTGCTATTATTATTGCCATCCTGATCGTTTATCCGTCTTATCCTTCTACAAATGAGCCAGGAAAATCAACAATGGTGTCGAAGTGGTCCACGCTTAGCTATTAGCTATCGATAAGCACCAAGAATTTTTAAAATTGTTTCGGCCTAATAATAGCCGATAACGGTTCTCGTTTAGCTTTTGGCTAACTTCAGGTATTATAATTGTTGTTGATTTAAATTATTTTTTTTAGCGGTGTCAGTTATTGTCAGTATTGGACAGACATTACTCGGACATTTCAAATATTAAATTACTGGTAAGAAAGGGCAAGATTGGATCAAGTGCAGTTGGTTATTGGAAATATTTCATGGATTTTGGCATCTAGTGTATTGCAATTGTCGTGATCAGGTGATTTTCTTATCTCTCGATTTTTGTTGGGTGATTTGTTCATTATTGATTTGTGCTATTGTCATTGTTTGGTATATAGCGTTATAACAGGTGATATTGTTTGCAAGACTTGATTATACATTTATTTGATTGTTTTTTTTTTTACTGTTATTTTGTGTTTGATTATGCCCCGTGGTAGACCTCGGAATATGGGGCGAGCCGTAAGTCGCTCCTCAAGGGGTAGGCCTATAATTCGAAAGAGGACTACTGGGGAAGCTAACGAGTCTAGAATCCTTCCGACCAGTACTCCTCTTCGACGTCGTATTGCACGTCAATTAAGTATTTCAGAATCTGAAAGCAAAGGTGCCATTCATAACGATGTGTCTGATGCTGAATCACAGGTTTGATCTCGCGATCCTGTAGTCCCACGGTCTAATGCTATTGGGCCAACACTAAATGTTGTGCCTAGTGTAAATAGCAATTATCAGGCTAATTCACGGTCTTCTCAGCCGATGGCTAATGTTAATACTTATCAGGCTATTAACAATTCCCAATTACAGATTATGCATCAGACGGCGGAAACTCAATTGGCAATGTTTCGAGAACTAGCAGACAATTTCCGATTAATTCAGTCTAATTCAGGTCAGAATCGTTCTAAACTTTGGGACGACATCCGTTCAGCAAAAAAAAGGCTTTGTTGTCGTTTTCAGACGGTAGCGAATTGGATATTTACACTTTTATATTAATGTGCGAGAACTTAAGAAAATTGGACCCCTCGCTGTCAGATTCGGAACTCTTTGCAGCTGCCAGCAACAAATGTACAGAAGGAGCAGCCAAATCTGGCTATGAATCCTTACGTTTCGGAGTTGGGTAATTGGAATAAATATAAAGAAGCCTTGATTTATCTCTACGGTAGTGGTGGTCGCACTATTTCTATGGCTTCCTTCTTTCGCACCAGGCCTAGAGCTGATGAATCTATCGAATCTTTTGCAGAAAGGTTAGAAAGTATGGCCTCTGCAATTTGGGTAGTGCAACCAGAGGATAGCAAAGTGGAGAAATCAATCAAGCTTGCTTCTAAGGATGAATGTTTAAAAGTTGCTTCGATTGTTCGATTGCAATTGAAATGCATTTGACTGCTGTCAAACCGGAGAAATTTCACGATATTCATAGGGAAGCGATCCTTAAGCGATCAGTTATGACGGGCCGAGCGGAGTTTGGTAGTAGTACAGCAAACGAAACTGCAGCCAGTTAACAAACAACTGGGCTACGCACCGCTAAGCCTGGCATCAACGGCCTTGCTTTGGGGTCGGTGGTTGGAGAAAGTGGAAAAAACTCAGATCAGACTTAAGAATGTTAAGGATGTTTCTGAAGCAGCAGGTGTTAGTGCAGTTCACGCAAATTCTGTCGATAACAGATCCTGTTTCAGATGTCTAGGAAAAGGACATATAAGACTGTTGTGATTGTTATACTTCTGACAACAACTTAGATAGGGTTAGACTTAATGGGTAATGAGGAAGGCATTTTTCCTAGGCCTAGCACAAATCATGGTGGCCGGGGTTTTCAGCAACAAAGGGGAAACGATAGAGGTAAGTCAGCTCGCCATTTTTCTGGATTCGAAAATAGGGATTCGATGTGAATGGAAAACACCAAAGTAATTCTGGTAATCAGCAGCGTGGCAATTCTGGTAACTCACAGTAGAATGGTCAGCAGCATAACAACAGAAATCAGCAGTCCGGCCAGCAACAACAATGTAGATACACTACTGGAAATCAGTCCCAGGTTCCACAGCACGCTATACAGGCAAACCAGGATGCAAATGACGCTTCAGTTTCTGACAATTCAAAAAACGAGTTGATAGCTTAGACCAAAACGCGGTCTCTAGGCTACAGAGTGAACAGTGGCAGGTTTCCACGACCATTCACGATACACTTGTTAGTACAGTTCACGTTCAAAACCCTGTTGATATTATTTCGAATACAGTAAGCAGACAGTCATTAAGAGTAAATTGTGTCGAATTATTTTTTGCAAATCAGGCCGATAAATTAATGCGAACTCTGTATAAAAATGTGGATTGGAACCAGCAGATGTTGGCTTTGTCTGACAGAGTACTGGCATTACCTAGGCTAGCATCTTATTTTGGTAAGGTACCAAGTAAGTACGTAGCCACTTCTTTGGAGAATAATGCATATCTCTCAAAGTTATTTCAAATTCAATAAGTACAGTAAATGGTAAATATGATTTAAGTTGCGATTCTATAGTTATGACTCTTTTCGAAAATGGAATCGACTCAACACATTTTCGTTCTGAATTACATCACCTTAATACTAGCAAGAATTTATAGGGTTGGGGAGGAGAATTTGTAACTGAGACCCATACTGAAACGTTTTGGTTACTGTCGTATTAGTTCAGTGTTAGTTTATAGAGGGCGCCATGTGTTTTATGTGGGTATTTCTATTCAGTTTTCAGCCTAAAATTAAACTAAACTAAACGAAACTAACTTGATTTTAATTATTATTTAGCCTAGCTTAGTTGTAATTTAGTTTACTTTAGATTTGGGCTGAAAAATGATTAAAAATTATCAGATGGAACACGTGGCGCCCTCTGAAAACTCAGACTGAACTAATGGGAACTGATCTAAGGTGTTTCAATAGGGACTTTTTAGAGTTACAAATTCTCCCCCAAACCCTATAAATTCTTGATACTAGCAAACCGATAGTTTTGGTTTTATTTGGACATAAACGTAATATTCAGTTTAAACATTCCAGAGACACATTCGTTAAAAGCGGAGTCGATATGCATTTTAGCACAGCCATCGGGTTTTCTTCCAACACACAGAAGGAATGGAAAGTGAGAGTGCTCACAGAACCAGGTGTCAGCAAGCCTACAATCTGTCTTACCTTTTGGGACAGCAAGGCAAGCAGTAATACGGAGCATCCTCTTTTGGAGTCTGGGTCATTTAGGCAGGGGAGTAACTTAGATGCAAGTACTGCAGTAGAATCACGAAACCCTTGGTACTATCAGCGGAATCTAGCGGACAGGATCGACACTAGCGGTGCTAGTAATAACGAAACCAGCTCTGTACGGAATATGATGCGGCCATTTCGGAAAATATTTATGTGGATTGTGTTAATAATACACCACAGGTTAAATTTCCTTGTGTTTCATATAGGGAAGAAGCCTGTAGTAACGCTGAAAGACACTGGATCAGCCGCATTTCTTCTGAATAACTCTGTAGCACTGCAGTTGCTAAGAGATGGAATGACAGGTTGCCATTTGGTAGAAATGGGTGCCCCATTGAATTTGGTTGGCGTTGGAAACCAACAGATAGCGGCAGCAAGGAGACTTATCACCATTATTTCGAATTGTGTGTTTTCCATGGAACAAGAATTCGTCATTGTTCCGGATGGATCTTTTGGAAATATTTCTGTACTTTTAGGATTTGATTTTCTGTCCAGTCAGCCTAGTACAGTTAAAATAGATCGTAGCGAGAATATTTTGGAATTAGATGAGTTGAAATTTCAGATGTCATCTTCGGCCAGTTCGGCATGGAAACTTTATTCTTGAAATGAAGAATTCATAAATAGGGAAAGATATCAGCCAGTGTACATTCAAGTGGCTGTCATTAGTGTTGATTCCGATGAACGCAATGACGATGTTCCAGAAGCAGGATGAAATCCTACACCTCAGCAGTTATATGAGGATAGTGCTGTATCCTTATTTAAGAACGAGATGTTACCAGACAATTCTGAAAGTAGGGTTTCAGGGTTGCTACATACACCCCTTCCCGAGATTCAGTCTGGAGTATTCATACCTAACATCGGCGATGTTCCTGTGTGCCTTGCACATAGTATGGTTAACACAACTGCTACCGGTATTATTCCTGTAATGATTGTAAATTCTAGTGGTTATCCAGTTTATTTAATAGAAGGTACAATACTCGGGCATTACTCAACTGCTTTGGTTGAGCACGATGCTGCCACAGCTTCTGTTGACGTCGCGGATACGGAATGGGAAAATCCAAGGCCCATTCAGATATCTGACAAGCAACAGGCACAACTAGGGGAAGGCACAACAGAGAGGCCTGTTGATCCCTCAGCAAGGCCCTCTGAACCCAGGACGAAGGAAGAACTTGAGGCAGACTGGGAATCATTGAAACATAAATTCATTTTTCCTGATATGCATGAGGAACAGAGATTCTTAAAGATGTTGAAAACTCATCAGACTTCGTTTTCAAGACATGACTTTGATTTAGGTCTTTATGCTGGATATGAAGTGGGCATTGAAACAGGGAATGCAGATCCAGTGCATTCAAAGTTGTACCGAGTGTCTTTTCATCAAAGGGAACTACTTGACAGTTTTCTTGGTGAAATGATAAGAATCGATGTGATAAAGGAGTCAAAGAGCGCTTGGATGGCGCCATGCTTACTGGTTCGATGTAGGCCTACTGGGTATCGGTTGGAGGTAGATATGAGAGGGTTGAACAGTGTGGTTGAAAGTGTTAGTGTGCCTATACCCACTGTGACTGAATCAATGGCACATTTGAATGGCGCTAAGTATTTCAGTCGCCTGGATTTCAAATTTGGCTTCTATCAGTTCAAATTGAAAGATTCATCAGTTCATAAGGCTTCATTTTCAAGCCATCCCAGGGTATTTCGTTCTTGAGGGTCCCAATGGGTCTTAAGACGAGCCCCGCAGACCACCAGTACTGTGCACAACAGATATTTGCGGACATACTCGGAGTTACTGTGCCGTGTATTTAGATAATGTAATTTTGTCTAGTCCAGATTTTAGTATATCAGTCATGTGGATCGAGCACTGGACCTAGTC
Source organism: Lithobius niger (assembly GCA_023313725.1). Lineage (NCBI taxonomy): Eukaryota > Metazoa > Arthropoda > Chilopoda > Lithobiomorpha > Lithobiidae > Lithobius > Lithobius niger. Next base: position 40,911 of record JAHWFP010120501.1, on the reverse strand, counting down.
GCACGTTCAGGTATGAAACTGAGTGCTGAAAAATGCCATTTTGGCCGGAAACCGGCCAAATTTTGGGGTTTCGTTATTGATGAACATGGAATACAACCTGATGAAGAGAAAACAAGGGCTATGGCGAATTATCCAGCACTTACGACACCTAAACAGGTGCGTTCTTTCCTCGGAGCATGCCATTTTTACAGACGCCATGTGGAGTTGTTTGCTAGACTTGCAGTGCCGTTAACGAAGTTAACGCGGAAGAATGTAAAATTTCACTGGGGTAAGGAGGAGGACATGGCCTTTAGGGAGTTGAGACAGGCAATGGTGGATGCAACTACTCTTAAACACCCAGACTTTACGCAGCCATTTTTTTCGAAACTGACACGCCTTTGGTCAGTCTGGGCGGCTGTTTAGGACAAGTACATGGTGGAATAAACTACCCATTGGCCTATACATCACGTACACTTACGCCTGCAGAGCGAAATGAAACAACAACTACAAGGGAGAGCCTTGCAATTGTACATGCTACGGAAGCTTTTAGAGTATATTTGCTAGGTAAGACTTTTTTCCTTACTACGGATCATGTCGCTATTTGATACTTGTACTGTGCGATTTTGTTACCTCTGAAGTTGGAACGGATCTTGCTTCAATTGAGGGAATACGATTTTGTCATACGACATAGGCCAGGGAAAGATTTGGCTGTATCTGACACATTATCGAGAGTTGAAGTCCCCATATGCATTTTAGGCAGCCAGTACCCAGAATGGACTCGTGCACATTTGGCCCACGAGCAGAGAGCAGACGATTATTTTGGTCTTATTCTGATCTTATCCTGGGAAAGGTCGAATGGAAAATCTAGCCCAGATGTGTATACCTGCATCACTGATAAATCACTGTATAGATGATTATCATACAACACCTTCAGCAGGACATCATGCTAGGCAAAGAACATTAGATCTTATAAAGCTTCATTGCTTTTGGCCTATTATGGCTAAGGATGTGGAAAATTATGTGAAAAGTTGCGTGGTATGTCAGGCTTATGTACGCCCAAATAAACTGTATATTGCTTTATTACGAGCACATAAGCCTGTGCAGCGTCCCGGAGTAAGTTGGAGTATGGACTTAATAGGGAGATTGCATACAAGTTTCCAAAATAACAGACATATACTGACGTGTGTTGATAATTTTTCAAGGTACGTAATAGTAATTGGTATTCCGAATAAAAAGCTGAAACAGTAGCACGTAAGTTGTTTATGGAGTTGATTGCACGATTTGGAGCACCAGTCACCATTTTAAGTGACTGGGAGCGAATTTCTGGCAGAAATTGTTGCGAAATTGGCAAATTTGTTTAATATTAAACAGATAAATTTTACACCAAATATTAGTCATGTTGGTGGTAGATTAGAAATTGTGAAGTTGAATCTGTTTTACGGAAGATAACGTCGCACTGTATGGAGGATTGGTTTTCCTTCCTACCCTTTGTCATGATAGCATTGAATGCTACACCTCACAGTGCTACCTTGATCAGTCCCTTTTACCGGGTGGATTTCCGGTTACCAAGCAGTCTTGCATTTGAACCACCAGTGCTCACATATTAATCTGATGATTACATTGTTAGGCTACAAGCAGCATTTGAGGTCGTTAGGGAAAGTAATTGGAAAGCTGTCGTTCGCCAACAGAATTTCTATAATAAGAAGGCACGACCTTATAGAACTACCTAGTCGATGAATATGTGCTTTTGAAAATGTGGACTAAGATCGAGCTGATTTCATCTAACTCTAGAAAGTTTGGAGCAGACCTTACTGTATTATGGAATTTATCAACAATGTCATTGTGTGGGTAGCCTATTTTCTGGATCCAACGAAAATATTAAAGGTACATTGTGAACCATTTAAATCCGTGGGTTTTGAAGCACAATAAACAGCCTATTCCCTTTAACGGAGCCTCTGATTTGGATGTGGCCGAATTCATAAATGGTGAATTAAATGAATCAGAAAGGCAACTACAAAATTATATAGCGGATCTTTTGCTTGATCCAACGAATCAGGCTGACGAACTGTCACCTCCGATTTTCACCCCAGCTAGCGGAAGTAAATCAAATGAAAATGCAGAGAAAGACATCAGTAGCGCACCTATGAAGTGGAAACTTACAGAATTACGGTCAATTGAGAATTTACAGAAACAGCATAGAAAACTTGATTATGAATTTAGGTTAAACAGACAGAAGGGTCTTATGCATAATTATAATACTCGATCAAGTAAGATTACCCCTGAAATCAGATTGAAAAGACAATTGGATGCAGCAAGAATCGAGGAGGACTAGAGGTGGTATTGGATTGGGTAATAGGGAGAAATAGGTGAGTCATGTGAAAAATCATTGAGATGTTCATGTGGATTATGTGAAATTAGGTAAATAACCTACATGTGCACAGTATTGTAAGGTATCTTCAGAATTGTTCGTATCATGGTTGGCCAAATCAACCATGGAATGATACAGCTAGGTTGAGAAGATCTGGGGAAGTTTTACAACCACCAAGATTAAGTAAAACTAGAAAATAAGGTGTATCAGAATTGATATTCATGAACTAATGAAATTTCCTTGTAGACAATGTTGCAGAAATCAACAAAATGTTATATGGTATTATTGTCATTTAAGTGAAAATCGATACTTGCTTTCCAAATGTTCCAGGTATATTGGAAAGAAATTGGAAAGGAAATGGGGCATGGGAACATGGGAACCGTTTGTCGGTCACCTACATTTCAGCTTGAAATATTAGGCCCTTCGAAAGGAATAAGCGAAGTAAGTGTTGGAATAAGTACATGGATGCATAGATTGGATGATAAAGTAGAAATGGAAAATAATGAGAAATAAATAAATAAGATCTGGCAAAATAAAATGGCCAATTACGTACTATTGAATAAATAACTGGAACGGAATAAATGAGAATAGTGAATAAAATAATAACGATCACAGTGCACTCAGGGAGATTCGTTATACGATATTCCCAACTGAGGGGAATTATTAACGAAAGGCCCTATGATGGAAAATGAAAATTGGTATATGAAAATTAAAAATGGAAAATTGGTATATGAAAATTGGAAAATAAATGATTGCTATATGAAAATTGGAAAATGAATATTGGTATATGAAAATTGGAAAATGAATACTGGTATATGAAATTGAAAAATGAATACTGGTATACGAAATTGGAAAAATGGTGGGGACGCCCTTCCGGATTATTGGTGAGGCTAAGTCTCACACGTACACAACTGGTGTATATCCCCACATAGTGTAGCATATATGTATTTTTTCTGTCGAGGAACTGGGGCTCGCACTATGCAAACGACCTTGCATATTCCCATTGTGTATCTTGTAAATTTGGCGAGATTGGAACTTGCACCATACACTAAAATTGTGTATATCCCAGATATGTTTTTTCATGGCGAGGCTGGGCTCATACGTCCTCGTAAGGAGCATTAGAATAACGACACCCGTATGTACTAGATCACACAGAAATACAAAAAGGGTGGAATCCTTATGGTTGGGGATATTTTTTTTTTACTCGAAGGGTATCACTAGGTTGATAACCCAGGTAGATCTGAAGATATGAAATAGAACTGCCAGGCAGAACTTTCGAGGTTGTGCTGATAGGTCGTCAAGGAGCATCGGAATTCCCTTCCCCCCTACCCACCCAACCTCCTTGATTTTTTCCGATGGTATCCCGTTCTCGCTGAGGGAACTGTGGGTGGAAGTCCTTGAGATATGACCAACAATGTCCTTGATAGGAGTGTAAATATGAATATTATGTCTTTTCCTGAATTTCTGTAGTGCAAACAAAACAAAAATAGTGTATATGGATTACATACCATAAATTGTAAATTGTGGAATTGGAAAATAGTGTACAGAATATACACTTAACATGTATTGCTACAATTGGATATGAACGGGGAAAAAATGATGAATACACCTAAGATAGGTTATTATGCTGAGGAATTATTTGCAAGATGACAAACAGGTAAGATGTTTATATCAAATACTTCACATAGCTATGATATGTTATGCACACATGTGCTCATCAGAGGCATACCTTCACCAATATGATTGTCAAGAGGCACTAAAACGGAACTTGATGAAGAATCAAAATTGATTGTCAAATGTTTGTTTCTTGTCTCGTAGAGAAGTGCTGGATTCAACAAACAGGGAGTGGTTTTAAACAAGTCAAGGACCATTGGAAATAAAGTTGGAAAATTCCATCCTGGCGGAAAAGATTCATTGGCATCAGAATCTCAGACACCAGCTCATGGTTGTAACTCGGAAAGTCGAAATTGTCAAATATCGTCGAAATTCATTAATTCATGCGTTTCAAAAAGTGTCTGTCACGTTTAACAATACACCGTATTCACTGGTACAGGATTTTTTTTATTCTTGGCCAAACTTGAAGGTTTTTTCCTAGGTACACAATCACGACGTTGTAAGATTAACAAGGAAGGGCTTCAGGGTGTCGTGGTTTAGGCAAACGTAGTGCACCTTGTTTATCTGCTGCAAAGTATAAAGGTTAAACTGTCCTTTTGATAGTTTAATCAGGGCTTGAAAATTCATTTACATGTTATCTATTAATTTATACGTAAATACAAAAATCAAAGACAATGATGTATTTTGTATATCTCTATATATTTAATATATTATCATATTATGTTCTGAATACTAATACGATTATTATTTAAACACCCAGCATGTTCAAAATCTATACACATGAATTCGAAACTTGTTTCTGCATTCAATAATCGCGTAGCGAGTAAATGCAGAAATGGATCCTTAATTAAATGTTAAAGAGCTGTTCAAGTTGAAGGATATAACCACTGTAACACTGCATAAGATGAAGATCATGGGTGCAGGTCATGGACCAATAGGACAACATAGAATACGAGTGGGCAGAAAACATATAATTAAGCTATCAAGTAAAGTGAAGGGTCTTGAATAGCCAGGGCTATAAATAGAACTTTAAGAGGCGGCGGTAAAAGGATTTGCCATGCTAGCACATGACGAGTTGACAGGTCCCGAGATTTAATTAAA